>RJWM01028102.1:0-24941 GCA_004363535.1 Dasyprocta punctata | reverse complement strand
TGTTTGTTTTGTTTTTTGAGACAGGGTCATGCTACATAGTCCAGCCTGGCCTTGAGCTCCTGCCTCAGCCTCCCTAGCGCTGGCGTTGCGGGCGTGCACTCTCCATGCAGGACCTGAGCGCTGCTCCATGTGCAGGTGCCGCGGTCGGGGGCCTGCTGCAGCCCGGCCTGGGGCGGCGCTGTGCCTGTGGGCCTCGTGCTGGGCACCCTCACTGCTGGGTGCAGAGAGGCCTGAGCACCCCAGCCCCCATTTAGGGTGGGGCATGATGTGTGAGGCTGGGTTTCTCAAAGTCAGTTACTGGCCATTTTCACAAATTTTGTCTTATCAGTGTATTGCCCAAATTTTAATTTAAAAATAAAACGAGGCACACACATCTCTAGCCTCATCATAAGCAATAACCCCGTGGGTCAGAGGCATTGAGCGCCTTTCTACCTCAGAGCTGCACCCCGAGCTCCCTGCACCCTCACAGTCTCTGGGTCTCCCAGCATCTCACGCCGGACACCCACACTTCTGGTCCACAGCAGCACTGGACACCGCTGTCATGGCCTGACACCTTCTGGAGGGAAGAAGACGGCCCCGGATGTGGGTGTCAGCTGAGAGACCCGAAGAAAAGCAGCTCTTGGGGAGTCACGGGCGGGATGTCCTTCGGGGCTGGGGCTCCTGGACCTCTGCTCCCAGGGTGCACAGGACCGGACCCCACTGCGCGGATGCTTGAGGGATAGGTCAGCAGCTCGAGGTGGAGCACCCTCCTTTGCATGAAGCCACAGGCAGTCTACTCCAAAATCCGGTCCCTAAGAAGCCCACGGGGTTCTTCTCCCAGGTGGGACCCAGGAAGGCAGCAGCTGAGGAAATACAGGCGGAGTAGGTTCTTTCTCTCCTCAGAGGTGCGTGAGTCGTAGGAAGGTGTTTTCAAGTTGATAAGCATTGCACCACTTTTTAATGCACGTTAAAATGAAAACAAACAGTGTGCCCCTTTACGAACTAATTCTCAAGTACCCCAGGGACACAGGTACTATGTTCCTAGATGTGACTGCCCGGAGTTCCCGAGGGCTGGGGTAGGGCACGCATCACTTCAGAGTCCCATGATTCGGACAAGTGAAGCTGAATCCCAGTGACTTCATCATTGTTCAAAGTTTTGATTGATGTTTTTGAGACAGGGTCTTGCTATGTACTTCAGGCTGGCTTTGAACTCACTGTGTAGCCCAGGTTGGCCTCAGCTTGCTGTCATCTTCCTGCCTCAGCCTCCTGAGTCCTGAGATTACAGGTGTGTACTCCAGCACTGCAGGAACAAAAGAACAGCCCGACTTGGTCTTTTGAGTGGGTCTCCCGGCATCTGCTTCTGAGGAGGCAGGGGCTGGGACAAAGGTTTGACTTCCAAGAGGCCGCGTCTTTGCGTACCAGGCTACTCTCGCAAAGCCCCACAAGTGGGGTGATGTGGACGCGAAAACCTATTGGCCAGGGCTCTGGAGGCTGGAAAGGCCGGGATCAGGCGGAGTCAGTGTCTGGGGAGGCCCCGGTGCCGCGATGCTGGGTCTGCAGTGTAGATGGCTACACAGTTCTCCTGTTCTCTCCTCCGAGATGGCTCCTTCATGACCGGCCACCCCCCGGAGGTCGCTCCTCCAACACCCCAGCTTGGAGGTTAGGATGTCAGCCCGTGGTTTTGGGGGACACAGACGTTTGAATCACAGCACAAAGGAAGTCAGTCCAGGTGTGTCCACAGGGGGTCACGGGGCGGGGGAACGGGGCTCCACCACCGGGTCTCGGGAATGGGCTCTGGGAACGTGGTCCTGGCCGGGGATTCCTCATGGGGCCCCTGGGCTGGGAGCACGGATGAAAGCATCATGACCAGCGAGACCCTGCATGTGGGTGATTTTAACAAGCGCCAGCCAGCTCACTCTTGCAAACCCTGGCCACTTTCTTGTGTGCGGGACTGTTATGGATTACAAACTGGTGGTCAACTTAGCACCAGCTTCAGCTGGTGTTGAGTAAAGATACTCCACCTGAGGAAAGTTGCCAGCATAAATAGGGACGTGGAGAAGAAGAAGGAGGCGTTGTGGGTTCTTCTAAGAGTTGCTGTTGGAGCCGCTGGTTTTTCTGGAGGTGCTTGTCATGCTGGCTTCTCCAATATGGATTTGGCCATTATCGTCGGAGGAGCTCGGGACCTCATCGGTGAGAGTGGCTGTGTTCACGTTGCAGGAGCTCTGCTCTTCACACTGTGCATCACTTCCTGGCTCCGGAGGGGAGGCTGTGTGCTGGAGAAGCTTGTCACGCTGGGCTTCCTGACCTGTGCCCAACTGTTCTCCATCGTCGGAGGAGCGTGGGACCTCGTCGCCGTTGGGGATGGCTGTGGTGCTCTTCAGGGCAGCCCCGCTTCTTCTTTTGAGTGTGAACCCTCAACCCACTGCACAGCTCCTTCACCCTGCTGGCATAGACTTTCTAGTTCCACCACTGACCTGTGGCCTTCCCAGCACAGAACCATAAATAATCTGGCGTGAGCCCTTACTGGGGGCTCTTAGATTCCCAGTTGGTACTGTGGGAGGCATTGTCATGCATTTGGGTCTCTAGTGGGACTCTTGCATGACATTGCTGTGGGATCCAGGCCCTCGGCTATCCTGGGTCTTAGTGTTGTGGACAGATTTTCCTGCACCATCTTGTGTTTAACTTTGGGTGATTATTATAAAACAGTATTACAAACCCTGTGTCCTGTATGTAGTTGTTCTCCATGTAACCCCTGACTACAACACCCCGGCTGGAC
Organism: Dasyprocta punctata; assembly: GCA_004363535.1. Classification (NCBI taxonomy): domain Eukaryota; kingdom Metazoa; phylum Chordata; class Mammalia; order Rodentia; family Dasyproctidae; genus Dasyprocta; species Dasyprocta punctata. The sequence continues at coordinate 22,186 of RJWM01028102.1, read as the reverse complement.
GCCAGCAACGCTCAGAGGAATGCGTTCTCTGCTGGGCTGTGGCACTGCCATCCCACTGCAGGTGGCATTTTAGAGGACGCTTCTCTTGTTTGATATATTTGTTTTCACTTGGTTCTACTCTGCACAAATACTGTATCTTTAATTAAAGGGAAATAACTTTCTGTTTGCACCACTTACCTAAGATCTATATGCTTGCCAAAGAATCACACACCTACTTCTAATCTGCCAGAGAGAAAATTCTGCCAACCTTTGCTGTGTTTCCACGTTTACGTTTAGGACGTGATGTTCGTATCTGCCCCACATCCATTGCCAACGCCTGTCTTTTCCTTTGCTAACTGCATCTGGATTTTTGTGCTTCGGACCCCTCCTACCACACTCGGTGCCGCACCCCATGGCCTACACAGACTCTGAGTGGTTCCCGGAGTCTGTGCCCTGGAACCCCACCTCCAAGGGATGGTGCTGGAGGGTGTTGAGCTCCTGAGGGCGCCACCCTCACAACTGGGTCAGGGCTTCCAAGAGAGACCCCAGGGAGCCAGCCAGCCCTTTCTCAGGGTGTGTGGACCCTCCCTGGATGCCGACGGTGCTGCTGAGGGTGCCCTGAGCTTCCGGGCACTGAGACACTAAGAGGAAGAGGCCCCCAGCCTAGCAGCCCCAGGTCATGGTGCTTTGGTTTCAGCGGCCAGCGCAGACTAAGTTCGGGCGTGATGCCTCAGTGCCTGAGTCTTTTGGAGAACCCCACCTCCTTGACACAGTTTTTGGGTTGGTGACAGGCATTGACCCAGACTCTGGTGTCAGTCTGAGTGTGAACTTTCTCTGATTCAGGAGTCATGCACAAATTCCAGGGAAAGGCCTTTATCACGACAGGGAGACGCGGTCCCCTTTCTCCTGGACCAGACGAGAAAGCCCAAGACCTGCACCGCTGCCCGCCCCATACATTTGTGAGGCGGAGTCTTAGCACCGTCACGTAGGGAGAGGAGTGAAAAGGCAGGGCGTGCACACTCACACACACAGGTTCTCTCACAGAACTCACAAATATCCGTTTGTGGAAGAGGTGTTATTCTTCCCACTGCACTGAGGAGCCAGCTGAGCCTAACAAACTGTAAGCCAGAGTCCAACCTGGGCCCAAGTTCAGATCTGGAGGCCTCTGCATTAGCACCACATCCTGCTTTCCTTTACATGGTGAACAGCACGCCGCCTGCAGGAGCTTTCGGGTCGGAGAACACAGCGTGGCCTCGTGAGCTTGTGCGCTGGGGTGGGCAGGCTCTGGTCTTCCTTTGGTCCAATCCCCAAGTCCACTACTCCTCACCCTTCTCACCCCTTCCGGTGCTGTCTGCCGCGTCTGGGTGCCTTCTTCCTACCAAGGGGCAGCATACCCTCCTCCCCTGTTGCCCCCCCCATTCTGTCGGGGGCACTGTTACCCTTAGGTCAGACGCAGAAGAGACTCTTGGGTCCTATGTCAGAAGCCCAGCCCTGGAAAGGAACAAGACATCCAGACATCTGCAGGAGAAGTCAGCTGCAGACTGAAAGTCAGGCCAGGAGATCAGCAGGGTCCTGGGGCAGAAGACGTGAGCAGCTGCATCCCTAAGAGGCCTCCAGGAGAGGAGGCCGGGCACAAGCATCGGGACGGACCCCCTTGGTGTCCAGAGGTGGGGGCAGAGCACCCTGAGGTGCTGGGTGAGGAGTCGGGTGACCTGGCTGCCCCCAGAGCAGCTTAGCAGAGACCGAAAGTGCAAGGGCTTTGGATTGGGCTCCTGGAGGACACAGCCCGATCTGAGGCACTGAGAACAGACAGGAAGGGAGCCTGTGAGCGGGGCCGAGTGGGTGGAGGTCAGGCAGACGCCAGCCCGTCCCCTGCCGAAGCACTGCAGAAGGCCCCTCCTACCGGGACATGCAGTGGGTGAAGTTCTGAAATGCGCTCAGCATACAAAGCAGCTTCTGTGTCAACAAAGACCTCTGCATTTGTGAAGTGCCCCCCAGTGGCGGCTGGCAGGCCGCCCGGGTGAGGGGCTCTCTGGCTTGGGGGTGTCGCTGCCGTGGGTGGCTGGTGGTCAGGGTCAGGATCCTCTGGACACCCCCGAGGGCAGCTCCACGTGGAGGCCCTGTGTCCAGTGGCCTGGGGGGTCAGAGATGCAGCCGAGCAGGGTGAGCCGGGGGGAAGGCTGGCTGCCGACTCCGCCAGCCTGGAGCATCTGCGGGTCACGCAAACCAGAATGACAAGCGTGGCCACTCCGTGACACCTGGCGAGGAGAAGAGCAGTCAGACCCGGTGGCGGCGGCGAGGAAAGCGGCTGGGGTGTAGGCTGCCCGAGCTTTCCAGAGGGCAGTTTGGTGCCATGGATCAAGGTGACAATTGTTTCCTCCTAGGGCCACATTTCTAGGAATCCCTCCAAAAGGATAAGATGGGGAAAGTGAGGGTGTGGACCCCACCTTCCTTTCTGGTGAGGTAGAATGGAAAAACCACAAACACAGTGAGAAACAGTGAAGGGAATGAGTTGTGGGCCACCCACAAACCAATCAGCAGTCTGTAGGCACGCGGGAGCCACGCGGCTGAGGTCACAGCCAGGACGCAGATTGGTGTTTATCAGCGTAGGGTGGTGTTTAAGATCAGCTGGTAAGCGCAGCTGAGATGAGGCATGTTCGGTATCAGTAAATGAAAGTCATGCATAGATAAAAGTCTGGAGATCATTATACCCATATATTAAAGGTGGGTGCTTTGGGGTCACTGGGGATATTAAAACAATTAAAACTGCTTTTCACTTTAATAAATTACAGTGTACCTCTGTTATGGTTGATACATTGTGCCAACTTGAGAAGTTTAGAAGTTTAACTAAGACACTCAGGGTTCTTACTTTGTAAATATCCTCATCCTGTGCAAAGGAAGGCAAGGAGAATTCGTGAGTGCTACACAGGGTGGGAGTGGCCTGTGTACAATATGAGGGAGGAGAAGAGGCTTGCTTTTTCCCCTTTCTGCTCTGGCTGCTGCCTTGAAGTGTTGCCCCAGTGCCATGCCACCCTGCCTTGGAACCAGCTGATTATGGACTGAAACCTCCCAAAACTGTACGATAAATAAAGCTTTCCGTCCTTCATTTTGGGTGTCAAGTATTTTGTCTTAACAACAAGAAAAGTAACTAAGACAACCTCGTTTTATGAGTTTAATTTATTCCACTATTGTGCGCAAGACAGCTGAGGTCTTGTTCAACATACAATGCAGAGGAGTTGGCAAATGGAACCGAAATTTCAGTGAATGCTTGTGTTCCAGAACAAAGACGAACAAAGGCAGCCCTGAACTGAGGTATTACTGTGTCTGCTAAAGGCACATGAATGATACTGGTATGCCCCGCACTGTAGGGGATAAAGTGACATCTGACGGAGTGACATCCGACGGAGTGACATCCGATGGAGTGACATTCAGACATCTGTTGGAGTAACATTCAGAGCTTTTGATTCCCGGCAGGTTGAGCTTTCGATTCCCGGCAGGTTGAGCTTTCTCCTTCCCACACAACTGTTTTTTTCCTCTTCAGAGTCCTGGGGCAGATAAATCTCAACCTTTGCCCAAGGTAGGAGTTTAACAAACGCTTTTCCTTAAGGACAAAGCTGGCGACGACCCCGCCTTGTGCTCCTCTCTAACGGCTCCGCATGTTCAACTGAGTCCTAATGAGTCAAGGTCAGGAACCAGCCATCCCCGCGGACGTGCGGCATGGCATCAGTGCTGCGCTCTGCCAAGGACACGGCAGGCAGGAAGGACCCTGCGGCTGAACGTGGGGGTCTGAAAGTTGTGGAGGGAGAGGCCGCCTTGAATTTCGAGGGTGCTTCTCAGGCGAGTCTGAGATCTGGGGTTGCTAGGGGTCCGCTCTGAGCGCCGAGCAATGGTCAGACCTGCAGACCAGCTGCGGTAACCTAGGGCAGGGGCATGCCAACAGTGGCTCGGTCCCAGGGCTTTCCTCCCGCCTAGTCCCACAGCTGTCCTGGTTTGGGCCCGGAATGGCCCCCAAGCCCTCCCGTGGTCCTCCTGGGGTGTGGGTCACGGAGTGCCGTGAGCGCTCATGGATTCCCCGCTTCCCCGAGGCAGCATGGGAGTGTGCTGTTGGAGGGTGGCCTGGAGAGAAGAGGCAGTCACTGGGGCGCCACCCGGGAGCGCGAGCTCACCCCCACTCCTCCATTCTCTCTCTACTTCCCGTCCCCCGTGCCGTGAGCAGCTCTCCTCCGCCAGGCCTTCTGCCATGCGCCTCTGCCCTGCGCCCAGGGGACAGTGGACTGAATCCGTTCAGAAGCACAGGGCTGGAGCAGGAGCTCGCCCACCTCCTTTCCATCGCTGACTCCCCGTCTAAGAGGAAAGCGCGCCGTCTGTAGAGGGACGGGGCAGGGTTTGCTTGTCACCTGTTCGGTTTTCTGCTTGCTTTGTTTCACTCTTCGTCCCCGACAGGGAAGGTTGGAAGGTGTTCCTGTCGCCCTGCGGAGAACATGGGTCCTGCCCCACGCACGACGTGACTACCAGCGCTCACGTAAAGGAAGGCAAAGGAGCTGCCCTGAACGTTTCAGTCAAATTACAGAAACAGCAAGACCTCAGTGCTTCATGATGCTGAGGCTTCGCGGATGTCTGATTTCCCATCTTAGTTTGTAAGTAAGAAATGGGTGTGTGTTATGGTTTGTAAGTCGGCGTCCAGCAAGGGCCTCATGCACTCGTCGGTGGGACTTTGGGAAGGTGACTGGGGCATGGGGCCTCGGTCCAACAGCTGACTGGCTGTTAGGAGGCAGGGTCTGGTTGGAGGGGCTGGGGGCGTGGCTGGAAGGTTGCGTTTCTTTCCTCACCCCCTGCTTCCCGCTTCCTGCCCACCGTGCTGCGAGCGGCTGTCCCGCGCCAGGCTCCTCTGCCGGCCTGTCTGACCGTTGGAGCCAGTGGGCAGCGGAGTGAACGGTGAGCGGAAGTAAAGGTCTGCTTCCCTGAGCCCCGAGTGTCGGGTATTGTGTCTCAGCAAGGAGGGAGCGACGGGGCGAGCGCGGCGTGGCTCCGCTAGGCTCCGAAGACATGGCCCCGTGGCTCTGTCCGACGGAGGGAAGTGCGGGCTGTGCAGACCTTCGCTCACACAGCTGTGGGGGGTAGACGAAGGTGCAGTCAGCCAGCTGAGGTGTGCAAAGCGCGCTGGTCCGCGCACCCCACTGGCGGGATTTTGTGTGCGCGTACACCGAGGAGGTCACCATCAGATGGAGAGGTGGATCATGCCAGCGCCGGAGGGACCATTCTTCGCGCCCCTCTCCGAGTCAGCCTCTCCCCAGGGCCCAGCTAGCTCGGCTCCCGTCACCACCACCTGTTGGCTTTGTCTCTTCTCGGAGTTCCCACAGTGGGTGCACGCGGCAGGTGTGGCTTTGGGCTTCCAGGCTGGAGGAGGCCGCGGTCACGGAGGGCAGCTGTCTGCCTGCCATGTGCGCCTGCGTGGAGCCTGCACCCTCTGGGTTTCCCCGGGTTATTTAAACCCAGGCGCTCTCGGCCTCTGCGGCAGGTGCCAGGGGGTCAGGTGTGGAGCCCTGGGGCAGAGTCCCTGCGGACAGCAGAGGAGCCCGCTCAGCTGGGAGCCATCACCACTGTGGAGGCGGGAAAGTGGGGCCTCAGAATGTGTTCCCTTATCGCTGTTGCTTGGGCACCCCTGGGTGGGCGTGGACCTCAGCATAGGCTTTTTTTTTTTTTTTTTGTGACCCCAGGGATCCAACTCACAGCCTCACGCGCCTGCCAGACAGGTGCTTAAGCCACTGAGCCAAGCTCCCGGCCCTAGTTTTTTGAGGCAGGGTCACACTATGTAGCTCAGGCCGGCCTTGCGCTTGCGTTGTAGCCCAAGCCGGCCTCGAACTCACAACGCTCCTTCTACCTCAGCCTCCCGAGTGCTGGGATTAAAGGCGTGGCCACCACGCCCGGCTTCAGCATAGATTTTAAAGGGCATAACAGCAGGGACGCTGCCTTATGCACGGAGACCGCCACCATCACCCGCTTCTGCGGCCGCGCACGAGCGGCCTGCTATCCCGCCTGCGGCCACGAGATGGGGGTGTTGAGTCAGGCACCGCCCGGGGCCGCTGCACCTGGGCCTGCAGCTCGCGAGGCGCCTCTGCCCATGCACGCCTGGGCTGAACTTTTTGGGGATGGCCGTCTGCAGTAAAATGCGTTTAGTCGTAAATGTGGTGGCTTAGTTAATTTTTCATCTGGGTGCTTGCTGCCGGCGAGGTGTCCCTGTCTGTCGTGTCCTGTCCCCAGGCTGGCTGGCCGTGGACACGGCCCTGCGACCTCGCGGCCAGAGGGGAGGCACCCGTCCCTTCCGTGGCACCGGCAGCCCCAGTCCTTGTCTATAAAGCAGCAGCACACCGAAGCCTGCTTCTCCTCCTTCAGCCCAAAGCGGTTTCAGGTGCACTCCCACGTGACCTCATGGCAGCCCCTGGAATCCGGAGCGGGAACCCCTGCCTGTCCCCGCACTGGCCCGGCCACGTGGGACACCAGGGTCAAAACCCACGTGGGCTTCACCGCCGCGTTTTAGCCGGAGGCGAGCTGCTCCCCGCGCCTGCGGCCCTTCTGCTCCAGCCCACGTCGGAGGCGCGTGGGGTCTCCGCTGTGTCCCGCGGATCACACGCCACGCCCGCACCTGGGACACCCGGGTGGGCTCCCGCCCTCTGTCAGAAGCGCCCCGGCCCCATCCCTGCTGGCTGAACCCCTGCTCCGCGCTGGTGTTGCCTCTAGGGCTCCCCAATGGCCGAGCCTGAGCTGAAGGAAGAAGGAAGGAGAAGACCTCGTGAGGCAGGCGGCCTCCGTGCCGGGGGAGGTGACCCCGTGGGCCCAGGCGGATGCCCTGGGGTCCCCAGGAGGTCTGGGCCCGTGTGGCGTGGAGGCCCCGGGTCGCACAGGCCTCTTGGCTTCTCCAGAGCTGCTTGGGAAGCTCGGTGGGGCCTCTGTCCCCACCCCATGCCTGCTGCCACCCGTGGGAGCCGGGCCCTGCGCCACTGTACCCCCTTCCTGTCCGCCCGGACCCCAAGGCCAGGGTGGCTGAAGTCGGGCCCTGAACCTGTTCCCACCGGTGTGGGCCTCCGCCCCAGAAATGTCGCAAACGTCAGATTTTCACCACTTTCAACAAGGGACAATATTTTCATCTGTTTTTTAAACATATCTTTTATGTCCAGCAAGTATAAACCGTATTCATTAGAGAGAAACATAGCAAACAGATATTCCAGAGGAAAAAGCTAAAATCATTTCTGACCCTCGCACCTAGATATAAACTGTGCTATATGTAAAAGTTTTTTTTTAAAGTCATTTTGTAGTAGGACTGTGTGATTGGTATTTTCGCAAAACCATGTGTTGTGTCTTCTCTGTCACCAGAACTCACAAGTGGCCACACCCGTGATGCTGCCTTAGCGAATGATGCCTTCCTTTTGAGTAATCGGTCCCCTCTCCATTTTATTAATGATGTAAACAAAATTGCAGTCAACTTAGGCGGATTTTTGCTGTGCTCTAATTTTCCAACATATCCAGTTTGGAGCACTTTGCTATTGAGATATTCCTTCCAGTGTGGGGCTGCAAACCTTTTATAGAAATATGAACAACGTAAGTTAGCGTTTATAAAGAATCCAAAATGTTTTTCCCTGCCTCTGTTAAAATGCCCCCATGGGTATCTTGTCTGATATATATATATATTCCCAGGTACACTGGTTCAGTGTAATGGAAAATAGTTACTTAAATCCTTGGAGTCGATTCTTCTGTGGGTTAATGGGGAAATACTGGGGATCCAGGAGGCATGAGAAATGTTTTAGAGTCTTTATTGGGCTTCAAATGATGAGAGTTTACATAATTAATCACGAGGGGATGTTTTTAGTCACAGAAATGATCATTAGTACAGCACTAGAGTTAAGTAATCTTTATGGCAATATAAAAATGCCATTTTACCCTTAGATCTTACCGAGATTTCGCTTCTCTTTTATGCTCTCTGGCGTTACAACACTCAGTAATTGAATGCTACTTAATAATGAGGGGTAATGAAACCATCGAAGCAAATGTGTCCATGGAAATTTCTGAAGCACAAGCCCAAATATCACCACCATACATTGTGTTAGCCCAAAGCTAGGAAAAACAGAAATTAGGATGTGATAATTGTGGTGCCTTAAAAATTACCCCTGCTTTAAAAATTGTCAGCCTTTGTTCTTCTTTATCCTTTTTCTTTTTGATGAGGTTTTAAGATGCAAAAATCTGTATTTCAGCCTGGCCTGACATTTTCATCCATTGTTCTGGTAGGGGCTGTCATAAATTTTATCTCTATTTCATCAATTAGAAGAATGTTTATGGCGAAGCTTTGGTAAACACATGGCTCATATTTGATATGCCCATTTGCTCACCTCAGAATCCAGGTCAGTGGTTAGCAGAGGCTTCTGGAGGGAGATGGACCCCACCTGTGTTGGGGACTCTCCGAGTGATTTTGGGGTGGGGTGGCCTGCACTGTGTGGAGGGTGGACACATCGCGAGAATTCAGTGTGGATGTCAAAGGGCTCTCCGCGCCGCTGTACCGTCCAGGCAGGGCGCTCAGACATCGCTCGCATTATGGAACGAGCTGGCCCACACACTTGAATTAAACACTGGAATGAAATGACTCCTTACTTTTGTCTCTAAAACCGAATGCCTTTAAGTGAGAGTAGTTGTTGATTTTTTCATTGGGTCAACGTTCATTGTGCAGTGGTCTAACTAAAAATCCTACAAGTGCTTAGTTTAGAGGCATTTACATTTCCAGAAACAAAAGCATACAACTTTGGTCCAGAGGTTTTAACTTTTCTCATCTGCTCCGGGGAATGACCTTCAATTGAGATATGTGTCTTATCACAAATGTCTCCTCATTGTGGCTTTTAGCAAATGTAAGCTATTGAAAAGAGGAAAAGCTGCCAAAAGTATCATTTAATGAAGCACCTTTAAATTTAAAGAAACTAGAATATCTCTTGTGCCCTTAAAATGAAACTTAATTTGTTCCAAACATGAGCAGTTGGATTTTGATCTCGGTCTTCAACACACACACACACACACACACACACACACACACACACTTTGATTTTGACTATAAGGTCTGGTTTAAACTTTAACTGAAAATAATTGATTTGTAAAATTTCAAAAGCAACTCTTTAATCTTTCCCTAAACTATTAATAACTTAATAACCCTTTTACATTGAAATTTTTCTTTTGTTATGTAAGTCCAGATCCTTGACTAGGTCTTTGTTCATTCAGAAATACACTGTTATTTTTTGAAATATTGATTTTGCTTTATAATAAGAGTGAACTGGTAGCACTCTTTTCTTAGTTGAAACTTTCCACTAAAAATTATCTTCAGGAGAAAGGGCCAGGAACCCTTACCTCACACCCGGGCTGGGAATTTTAGCAGATTTTGTGTTTAAAGATGTAGATCCCGGTTTCTTTCATCTTTCCTGACAGCAGATGCGGCCGCATGGAGCATCGGATCTATCTTTGCGTATGCGCTTGGAAAACGGTATTCTTTCTATGAGTATCACACAGAAAAGGGTATCAATCATGTCCGTCCTGTAATAAGTAGATGTCTATTCAATTTTTCACGGGAAACACTTGGATGCAAATGTTTTCTGTCTACCATTTACTCATAAAAATTTCCTCACTTGCCAGAACATAGATGCTGTCTCTTCGAGCTTGAAATGATTGTCTCTTTAAGAAGCAACTTTTTACGGAAGTTGCATCTGTTCATTACCTCTCGATTGTTAGAAGACGGGTTTGCTTAAATGCTTCAGTAATGAGAAGCAATGCAGGTCAGTTGCCTTTCATTTAAGATCAAGGCACCAACTGATTCAGAAATAGAAGTACAGCTGGGACATAGCTCAATGATAGAGTACTTGTGAGGCAGCTGTGAGGTCCTGCGTTCCACCCCCAGCATGAAAATCCATCAATCATCAATCAATCAATCAGTCAATCAATCAGTCAGTCAATCAGGTAAAAGCAAAAGCCAGATGATGCTGTAACCCTGTGCTTGAGGCACAGGTGTCTACTCCATGGGTCTGCGTGAACGAGTGGGGAGAGTGACCTCGGCCATTCACGAGAACTCCTCTGTCAGCCTCCAGAAACACGCAGCTCCCCCGAGTGGCCGTGGGGCTCCGGGGCCGCAGCTCTGTGAGGAAGGTGGTCGGCGCGCGTGTGTGATCTGTTATCCGTCCACGTTTGCAGTGCGCGGTGCTCCCCTTCCTCATGCGGAGTTGGTGCAGACTCAGAAGGAGGCTTCGTTCTTTCTACCTCTCCTTCCCCTCCCCCACCTCTGGGCCCCTTTCCCCTTTACGAAGATCTATCTCTCTTTTTCCCGTGACCTGTCTTTTATTTTGGTGTTTAATTATTCACACTTTCAGTTTCTCAAGTAAGAAAAGCCATGTGACAGTTAAGCTTGTGTGTCTGATTAATTTCACTTAGCATACTTACTTCTAGATCTTTTATTTCTAAGTTTCTATTGGATCTTGGACCCTCTAAGTGTTGCGATATGTTAGGTAGTGACGGTGAGCTAAAGCCCTGGAAAGATGAAGTGTATAATTTTCAGCTTGTGTGAGAGCCAAGGCCACTGGAATGTAAGATACACGACAACACATTTCTGGGGGGTTTGTTTTATTTTTTTTCAGTCATCTTAGTTTTTCCCCGGACTGGGGATTGGCTCCAGGGCTTTCATGTCGATCTTCATCGCCAGCCCTTTGTGAAGTATCTCCTGTCTTGTGACAGGGTCTCACTTCGTTGCTGGACTGCCCCAGCTGGGCGTGAACTTGTGAGTCTCCTGCCTCAGCCTTCCGGAGTGCTGGGACTGAGTGCGTGTCCCGCCGTGCCTGGCAAATCTCTTTTATTCATGGCTATGTCTTAGTCCCCAGGCGCGACTGTGGCACACAGTAGGGACTCGAGAAACAGTTGTGCAGTGATGGCATCAGGTGAACACGAGAACAACCGAGCTCAGAGAGGGAGGGGCAGTGCTCCTTTCTACCACAGCAGGTGGAGAAATCTCAACCTTTCCAGCCCCACAGCTTGGAGGTGGGCGGGGTGCTGGCGCCCAGGGGACCTTGGGCGCGTCCCTGGAGACACTCCCCGAGGTCTCGGCTGTCTGGAGACACCTGCGGCTGGGGGTGCCAGCTCCTCAGCGCCTCGCCGCCCCCTCTGCCAGTTGCCCTGCGCTCCTGATGCCACGAAGCCTGGCTCCTGGGCAGCACAGAGAGCGGAGAGGCTGCAGGTGGGGCTGGGCAGGCCCTGGGACCTGCTGCTCCACCCGCCGGTGCCGGGCTCGCTTCTGAGTCCCACCCGGCCTCCCGGCCCGGTGCTCTCGGTGGGTGGATGGTAATGAGAAGCGTCTCTCGGGTGGTGAAGGATTAGTCAGGAGATGCCCGGTGGGAGAGCAAATGCACGAGGCGCTGTGGTGGCCCGTGACCCCTGCACGCCTAGCGCCAGGCAAGGACGGCCCAGGGCCCCCACCCTGGAGGTCGCTACCTTGGTTTCCCTGTCCTTGTGCGGCTCTCGGGGCTCCCGGGGTGAGCAACAGAACAGGAGAGGGCAGCTGAGGAGACGGAAGGGGGAGGAAGCCCACCGTGTGCTGTGTTCAGCAGCCCGGGAGGGCGGGGCTTCCCCAGATCCCAGCCGAGGCGGGCGCTGTCCATCCACACACGGGGCCACACGCCGGGAAGCCCCCAGGCCGGGCCGTGCACGCCTGCTGCAGCGCGGCCATGGTCTTCTCGGTGCTGCTGCGGTAGAAGACTCCTCCTCACCGATCTGGTTTCTCCTGTCCAGCTGATTATAAAAACCCACACAGCACGGGTCGTCATACAGTGGGCTGGGGTTCGTTAACCCAGTGCCTAGTGGGCCCTTAGGTCTTTCCTGCTGGGAAGGGGGCAGTGGTGGCCTACGCGGTCCTCAGGCCCAGAGGTCCCTCCACTGTGGGTGTGGCCGGTCAATCAGTCTCTCCGGAGAAAGGAAGAGACACAGTTTGGCAGAGTTCCCTCATTTAACCATTGATAGACTGAAGAAAGATGGGACTGTTCATTAAAAGAGCTAAACATAAACGTAGGTCAAAGCAACACACTTTCCTGGACGGAACATGCAATTAGAACAAGATAGTAATGACAATAAGCACCTAATTACCGTTGGACTTTGTCATTAACCTTCAGCCCCTATGAGTGTTAACTCCTCCCCTTGGTCCCCCTGCAAATTTAAACAGACCCAGCACTCGGGCAATTCCTTCTTCCTGGTCTTTTCTGATCCCCTGGCTCTCCCCAGGTACCGACTCCTGGGTTTTCCCAGTCAAAATACTCAGATCTGCTGGGAAACGCAGCCCCCTCCTGCCTCTCTTCCCCCACGTCTTCAGATGGACTCCTTCCGTCAGTGGGGAGACTTGGCCTTCGGGAGAACTCCCAGTCCGCCAAGGGTTTTGATATTTTTCAGACATCTGGTCTTGGTGGCGGGGGCTTAAGTTCTTTTTTGCAGCGGAGGGAGTGTTCAACATAACTGTTTTATTGAGATATAATTCACCTGTCACAGACTTTACCCATTAAAGGTGTACAATCTGGGGACTTTTCGTAGGTTCACGGCGTCACCACAAGCAGTTTTAGAAAGTTTCCATTTGCCACGCATGAAGCTTTGTGCCCGGCCACAGCCACCACCCTCCCCATCTTTCACCCTACCCCTTAGGCTACTACCACTGATGTACTTTCTATTTCTGTAACTTCGCCTATTCTAGACATTTTGTATGAACGTCATTTGCTCTTAAAACTGTAGTGCACATAATTAGAAGAAAAGATTAAACAAATACAAACAAAAAGCCAATGTTCATTAAAAACCAGATTCCAAAATGCATTCCTGAGTATTTTGCCGCAGTGCAGGAGCAGTAATGCTCATGGCGGCTTCCAGCACCCTGGAGGATGGTGCAGTCCCAGCCCACAAGGAGACTCCAGCTGGGCTTCCCGGGGCCCCCCAGTGCCAACGCCAGAAGCGCGGTCACTGACTGCCTCGTGTATGTTAGGGACACAGGCCTGTGTAACTCGGATCCAGTTTGGGAAGAAGAATGCCTCCTTCCGGTGTTACGTGCCAACCACTTGCTTTCTCTTGGAGGTGAATGTCAGTGTGGTTTTTTTTTAAGCAAAATAAACTATTGAAAGGATTTCTTTCTTGAATGGTGACTGAAATAGATGCATTTTAAACTATAGAGCATAGAAAATGAAGTTTACACACCATCAAAGTCTTTCTGATTAATAAATATTATAAATAGGAAGAGTACTAAGCTCAGTAAATATGAGACCACACTGCTATGCATGGGATTAAAAAGGTAAAATTGGAGCTTGTTTCGATTTTGCCGAAGGACTGATTCACAAAGGGAAGGTGTTTTACACTGTTAAGGGTCAGCCTTTTAGAACACTATGGAAAGTAATGCCCTGCTGTGATTCTTTAAAAAACAAAGCATCATCACAATGCATGCTTCTGGGCATTTCTAGCTACCTGGGACCTGGTGCACAGGTAGTAGCCTGGCTTACTGATACTCTGTGACTTTTGTCTACTTTTGTGTGCCAATGAGCTAAAATAAATGAGTTTCCCCGGCACGTGGGAGGCTGAGGCAGCAGGGTCACCATGAGCTGGAGGCCAGCCTGAGCTACATCCTGAGTTCAAGGCCAGCCTCGACTCTGCAGAGAAACTGTCTCAAAACAAACAAACAAACAAACAAAAAAGTCCATTCAAAGTCTACTTCTAAACACTTACAAAGTTTTCTTTTCTTTTTTTAGTACCAGGAATCAAACTCAGGACCTTGTGCTTGCCAGGCAGGCCCTGTGCCACTGAGCTATAGCCCCTGCCCAAGTTTTTTTTTTTTTCTTATAAGATATCATAATGCCTACCTAAATATTTATTGCTGTCAGAAAATGTTCACCATAAAAAAGAGGAAATCAGATCTTCCTGGTAGGGAATGAGCCTTTTTTTACTTTTTATAGAAAAACATTTTCCTGAATCCTTTGAACTGTCGTCAAATAAGGTGGGAAGAGGCTGAAGTTTCCTAACTTTCTCCCACAAAATATCTTCAGGTAACTTTCCCGGGAGGTGGTCTCCACGTGCAGTGCCAGGGATCCCCACTGCTCCCCCCTCGCCTGCAGTGAGATGAGTCCTCGGTGGGGCCGACCTTGAAAATCTGAAGCGGCCTCACGGATGCCTGGAACTGTGGCCTGAGCACTGCTGTGCCTTGAAAGTAACTCTCTTCATGGCAGTCAGTGGGCTGGAAGTACGCGAATTCTCTTCCAGATTCACCTCGCTACTGTTAAAAGTTGTGGTCAAATAATTGTTGAAAAGCGTTGATGGGAAAGGCTCAGGTATTATTCCAGCCTGGTTAAACCTGGTTGTGGGTCCCCTCCCCCTTTCAAACTGCAACAAGACAGACTCTGATACGATGCACAGATTTTTTTTTTTAACAACACACTGAGTTTTAGAATTATAATTTAGGCTGTACTGGATGTATCACCAAAAGACAGAGTGGTTGTGCAATTGTAAGGCGGTATTGTATTGTTGCTAGTCAGAGTAAATCTAAATCTTTTCAAGCTTTGGTTGAGTGGGTTAATTCCAGGACCTGAATTACAAGTTCAATTTGAATTACATTGCAAATGCTGAACTTACTTCACTTTAGCAAAACGCTTTCTTTTCCTCTTCTGAGACTTATGAATTCTAGCCGTTTTGATGTTTTCAAATGTTGGAATATGTCAGTGAGCTCTAAAACACAGCATTTGCAACTAGAACTGGAGGAGAAGGAATTTTCTCTCTTGATCTTTTTATTAATTCCTTAATTTATTTATTTTTGCCTGCCTCTATTTTGTGAATCTTTTAACATTGATTTAAGCCTTTGAAATTAATGAACCCCTGAACTGCTCTAGACAGCGTGGCATTTATTCTTTAATCCTGTGATAAATATTTTGTAAAATTACTGCCAGGAACATTCAAAAAAGCCCAGGCTCAAGTTGAGAGAAGAAACACATGAACAGGTAAGACCTGAATGTATGATACAGACTGGGACGTTTGATCTAGGGATTGCCTGGGTATAGACAAACCCTGGTAAACAGAGTCAGAAACCTCTGGTGGTAAATCCTAAGGTGATACTGATTTTATGGGCAAAGAACAGATAGGAAAAACAGATTGTTAAAAGCTGAATTCCCATGCCCCATCTCTGTTAGGCCACAGGTTCTCTGCGCTGAGGACAGACGTCCCCAAAAGAGGGCCAGGGGCCTCTGCCATGTGCTCCAGAGGCCGTATTAGGCACTGCACCAGTCGCGAGGGGAGGCAGGCTACCTGCCCGGCAGTTTCTTACCAACACACCAGTTTATGTGTAGCACAGAGCCTAAGATCAGGCCGCGCAAGGTGACACTATGGTTTTCAGGCTGCGAGGTGTTTATCTTGCAGGCTTTACAAGAGAAGTCTGATAGAATCATTGTCATCAGAAGACAAGCAGATGCAGGTTAATACTGGGAGTTCAGAAGTCTGACAAATTTTTAAAGAGAACCTGCTCAATGGGATACCAGAGCTGTCGAAAACTGCAGTAATGGCGCACGCCTTTAATCCAGCACTCGGGAGGCTGAGGTAGGAGGAGCGTTGTGAGTTCGAGGCCGGCTTGGGTTACAACGCAAGTGTAAGGCCGGCCTGAGCTACATAGTGCAACCCTGCCTCAAAAAAAGTAGGGCTGGGAGTTTGGCTCAGTGGCTTAAGCGTCTGTCTGGCAGGCGTGAGGCTGCGAGTTTGATCCCCACTGCCGCGGAAAAAAAAAAAAAAAAAAGGAAACTGCGGTAATGAAGGGCTCTCAGCAAAGAGCAGGCGCAGGTCGTCGGTCTAGAACACTGTGGGCTCCGTGGGCTTCGGGCTTGTTCGCGCGTGCCTGGCTTGGAAGTCTCCGTCCGTTGCGGTGCGTCTCTCTCCCGCGGCTGGGACCATGTGGCGTCGCACTGAGCACGTGTAGAGGTGACACCGGAGGACGCCACAAGTCACAGGGGAACTGGGTCTGTCCTCCGCGAGGACCGCCCCGCCCCGCACATGCAGCGGCGCGTTTCCCGGCTGCAGCTTCTGAAACTCTGCAGCTGAAGTAAGACGGGTTTCCCCGGCCCGACTTTACGTAACTATGAAGCATTTTTGTGCACCGACGTTCATAAAACAGATGCCTGCTAAATTTGAAAATGGACCTTGACATATAATTTTTAAGCTTTCAGAAATATTTAAACAAAACACTATGCTTTCTTCCAAAACTGGACTGAAGAAAGCCTTTCCGAAAAATTACACTAAAAACCACTTTGGTTCCAGAGCAAGTAAAAAGCATGGAATTCCACTTTTAGTCATTTGATTAATTTCCCCCTCAGAGTCTATGTTTTATAAAAACTGTCCCTTTCTGACTGGAATTTTTTCTCTTTGCATAGTTTACGTTTTATACATATATAATTGCAAATACAACTTCACACATACTTACTATTTATGTCTGCAAATGTGTAACCTAGACTATCTCAGCATGTTATTCAGTTAATCCAAGCAAAGTAGAGATATTCTCAACTAAAAATAGTTTTAGAATGTCTCTCAACATGTTTTGGTCTCACTTATTAACCAAAATGCAGTATAAATTTAGAATTATATTGAGAGAAAATATAATGGCTTTTAGACCCTCTTGTGTTTTCTTTCTGCTTTAAGACAGTAGCATTATGAAGGTAGGAATAGTGTGATATGCAGGCTGTAACTTTTAAAACAAAGTCAGTGGTTGTAAAATTTAACATCTTCATAACAGCGTTAACTTGCCCACGCTGCACATATAGTACATTAAGGGGTAACATTTTGCTGTCTTCTGTGTAATTGGAAATATTCTACGTGTACAATTCGAGTGAGTTAATGTTTCTAGGAGAACCTTAACTTTTGTATTTCTTGACTTTTTTATGTTTGAATTTGTAGCCTTAACGTTTGCATTAACAGAGTTATTTGCATTTCATTACTGCTGAAGTCGGCCTGTTCCAGGGCTGAAGTCGTAAGTAAGTGTTTACCTAATGACCTGTTTAAACAAATATTTTAAGCATTTTTTTTCCTTTTTGGTCTATCCATTTATGATCAGAACTAGTTTAGGACTTTACATTTCTGCGGTAAATAATATCTAACAACTTTCTTTCATGGTAAGTGCCCAAGAATTAGGCAAAAATTGAATAGTCTGGGTAAATGAACAATTGCTTCTAAAGTTAATCAGCAGTATAAAAATAGGAAAAACTGGTCAGGGGATTAGTAGATTGTTTGGATTTAAAAGAAACTCCCAGAAAGACTTGCTCCAGAAAGGAAAGACTGCCTGGGCCCCTGTAACTCCTTGCGGTTGGTTTCTGCGATTCTGTGCCTCCCGACGCGCTATTGTTTGCAGCAGTCCTGACCGGAAGGAACAGGAGTAATTCTCTGATTCTGTGTGTAGAGAACGGAAGTTCCTGTGAGCGTGTGTGATTATCTCCGGGAGAACAAATGGGGAGGCGTGCTGCACTGGGAAAAAAAAAACAAAAACCTTTAACAGAGTGGTGCCTTCTTTTTGGAAACTTAGATGAAAATATGGACGCCAATGAAAAATGGCAGAGATAAGGGAAAAAATTACTATTGTATTTATGAGCAAAAATTTGGCATAGAAAACATTTTTCCAGACTGTAGACTCTGTCAGGGGAGGAGCTGGCTCATCTTCCATACTAAGAACGCCTTGAATCTATTTCCAAATTGCATAATCAGCAGAAAAAGTAGCCAGTGAAACTGGGCATCTGTGAAGACGTCGTGCTAAATGTTTTAAAGGTGTGTAAGTCGTGATAAGGATCCTTCATCTTTGCAAAAAGATGGCTTGTTAAAAAAAATCCTTACAAGGCACAAAATCTTTAATAAGAAAGATCAAATTCGATCCGTGTTAGAGATAAATGCATGTATAATACAGATTTAAGTTTTGTGGAGGAAATAGAGAAGGAATAAAACATGGAAACAATCTAAGGCAGTAAAGCACTCCTCCTTTCATGGAATTTACCTGTGAGACAGTAAGAAAAACACAACTAAGTTTATTCAGATGTTTAGTTGGAATCACCATATTTAGCCTCTGTAGATTGCCTTTTTTCACTTTGTAATGTGCATTGAAGTTTCCTCCATATCTTTTCATGCTTGACATCTCATTTTTCAGTGGTAAATAATATTTTCTTGTTTATACATACCACAGTTTACTCACTTTTTTTTTAAAACCACATATTATCAACTGGTATTGTTGTCAATGAAGAAAATGATTAGCAAAATAAATTTAACCCATGGAATTCACAGTCTAGTGGGTAACAAATGTTAAATGATTAATGAAAGGAGCAGATGCAAAATCAGAAGTGCATACATGCTCTGAAAGATTGGACTGTCTCTCTTGTGGGGATCAAACCCCAGGCATACCTCACGCCAAGGCCAGTTGGCTACCACGGGAATAGTTTCTGAGAGGAACGTGTAGTGTAGAGAAGGAGACGTGGGTGCCCAGAAGGGATTTTCTGATGATCGAGGCTGAGTTGGAGTAAGGCTCGTCCAGTGAAGAGAGAGGCAGAGAGGGAGAAGATTCCGGACAGCAGTCTCAGTCCTCTGAAGGACAGGAAGATTTCAGCATGGGGGCCTCCAGGGTGAGCGCTGAGGGGACCGGAAGCCTCGAGGTTGCTCAGCGGGAACGGGACGGAGACCAGCAGCACTAGAAGAGTGGCAGGGTGGGTCGGCAGCTAATTCACTCATCTCGTTGTACATTAGAAACAATGCAGTTACCTGGGTCGCGATCAGGCAGAGACAGAGTCTGATGGCAAGAGGAGAAACCCTTGTTCCAACCACAGAGAGAGGCAGTGCTTCCCAGAGACCTGGCCAGACGAAATTAAATGAGAATGCGTTGTCCATGCTGGGGAACTCAGGAGTTGAGCAGAAGTTACACTTATGCGGAAACTTAGGCCTGTGTTTAGAGCCTGCTGGATAGGTAAGGATTACGTGAACTTCTCCTACAACTTTCTGACAAACTACATGCTATGGTTACATAATAATAAAATTTATTCAAAGCATAATGTACACTCAGAACTCTGCTAAGCCATTTTCTATTTTCACGGGTTATTTCCTCTACTATTAAAAACAAGACAAAATAAACCAAGGTCTCTCATTACACAAACACTATTATCACCACCAGAGCTCTCCTGGCAAGGTCTCACACCAGGCCCTTCAGGAAAGTGGGAAAGCCTGTTGGTAGCGTCTATAAAATTTCCCACCAGGCAGATTTGAAGCCACTGGGGCGACGTCACTGAACATGACGGGAAGAGATGCATTCAATCCAAGTGCCTGTGAGCCAGCACACTGCTGAATTTCCCTTTTATTGACCAGGAACCCAGCCTTGGAAAGGTTGCAGAGCGAATGGCGGAATGAGAATTTAAACTCTGGCAGGGCTGCAAAGCCTGCTCTTCAGTGGCTGTGCCGTGCACACCAGCGGTAGTATCCTAATTCTGAAAGGCCGGTGTGAACGCAGGGCCAACTCCTTTTGACAGGAGAGGGAACAACTGAGATTAGATTAAAAAATACTATTCATTTGCTCCAGGTTAAAAGGCTGAAAAAATGGATTATAATCCAGTTCTCTCATCATAGCCTTACACTAGGCTGTAGCTACTTGGTTTTTGCAAATCTCTTCCACAAAAGGGTGAAGTAATTTACCTTTCCATAGAAAGAAACAATTGTGAGGGTTCTTTCCTATTTTCCACATTTGGAGGAAAGTATCTCATCACCTGGCAGTGTGACTTCAGAGCATGCCTAGCTGGGAAGTGGTTAATTTATTGTCCAGAGAATTCCCAAAGAGCACCACAATTCCAGCAGCGGGGCAGCGATCATTGCTTGGGACATCTCGAGACTGATACACAGGGGTGAGCTATGGAGGTCTGAACGTGCGCCCGTTCTTGGGGACCCTCACAGTCAGCCCACAGAGCAACTAGAATGTCAGACGACACTCATTAGGTGACTAGGAGTTGAGCCATGTTTGGTAACTTACAAGGCCTACACTTCAAAAGCAGATCCTATGCAATTCCAGCTCGTTTTAGGATCAAGTAGGTGGTGCAGTTTGCTTTAAGCCCAAATTTAGCAATTTAAAAGAGGAGGGAAATAGATTACAGCTTGCATACAAGCTGACAATCAAAATTCCAGACCTTCCAGGAAAACTTCAAGACATAATTTTGCCAAGTTGTAAACTCCATCTATATTATGAGAAATAGTTAACTATGTCATGGAAATTCTCACAGGAAAAATTAATTAGTAATGGTACCACAATCTACAATACTTATTTTTAGAGAATTTCTGAAGGTCGCTTTTAAGAGGATATTGTGAAAAATACCACTTATATAGAATTTAGACTAAAAATTTTAAAGCACAAAGCCAAATTCTATATGTGGAGAAACGGTATTTTCTTGATAATGAATGAGGAAAGGTTTATTATTTTATTACTCATTCAGAATTTTATTTCTTCATCTTTGTCTTTAAAGCAGAAATTACTGAATTTGGAAACACAAAGTAATTCTAAGCATGATATATAAAAATCACTAAAGAAAGTGACTTTCCTTAAGGTGAATTGTTCATCACATATCTTGGATTTAAACTTGCCTTAGCAGTGCTTCCGTAGCACAGCAGGTAGACTTGTGGTTTTAGAAAGGAAATAGAAATTGAGTTGTTACTCTGTGTTTTCAGCAAGTCTTGCGCACAGATTGGGCCTGTGGAAATATGATGCCCAAATTAACACTGAATTGAAGGAAAGTTCGAAATAAAATGAACCATAAGAATGCGCTTCAATGTTGTAGGCATTCCCAGGGAGAGCCCTTGACCTTTTTTAGAGCTGGCATTTTAAGCCTGGGGACAAATAGTTGCATTTTTGACAGCCATGTGAAGATTGCAGTGGGCACCATAGATGTGAGACCCTTCCTCTGTCACAATTCAGAATTAAGCCCACATCAAAAGCCTCGCGAGGAGTGGGAGATCAGTGGGACACAGGAAAGAACTCTTAATGAGCAGATAGACTGCTGCATAGCCCCTGTGATGTGTGTCAACTTCGTCTTGACACAGGCAATTCTCAGCTCTCCGTGCAAGATAGAACGAGGGTAACAAGGATAATTGAAACCCTCCGATAATCCGCAGGTTCTACTTTAACCCTCGAAGGTAGCCGGCCCCTTAGGAAGTGCCCAGGAAAGCGTGGCAGGCCCTCTCTGTGATGCTGGCGTCCTGCCAGAGGGACTTCTCTCTGCCCCATTCCCCCGTCCCTGAGCTCAGTCCTGCCCTGTTGACCCGCCCAAGGCACCGGCTTGTGTCTCCAGCCTGTGCCATTCTCTCCAGCGTGGCTGATGTGTGGGGAGAGATGGGGTCTCCCCTCTGGGAGGGTTTCACCAAGTTTGTTCTCTGCCTGCTGGGGGAGATGGGGGAGACACTGGACAGCGTCACCTCCCCCGTGCATGCGCATCTCGGCTGAGCTGCCTAAATCCTTGTCCACCCCGCTGACCTCAGGCCCTTCAGGACCAGTGGCGAAGGCCTCCCACCCTCCCTGGTCCCCGAGCTCGCGTCCCCGTCCTGCCAGGAGGCGGGCCCACCGTGTGAGTGGCAGGTAGCCTGAGGGAGAGGGTCTCTCTGCTTTCCCGTAATGGCTGATATTCATCAAGATATGCAAGGCTGTTTTCTGAAACAAGAGGCACACGCGAGGGCTTGGACTTTATTATCGACTCTGAAAAATGTCCTGTGAGTTTAGAAAACTTCACACCCCTCGTCGGTTATTTCATTAAGAAAGAGTAATCTCATTTAACTGGCACTTTTACATCTACATTCATGCTTTTAAAACACTGGAGCGAGTGTTCTACAGCTATGTAAAGAAACACATTATCAAAGCATTAGGAAATGATTAAACTGACATTTTCTTAAGAAAACGAAAGGAGCGGGGGAAAAAGCCATTCTAAAAGGAGTGAGTGCTACATACTCCAGATGCTATCTGCAGTGCTTACTCAGGGATCTTTAAAGAAGCTTATTACCAAGTACCCTAAGAAGACAAGTGTGGATGTGTGCAGATCAGAGGGGCGCCCGCTAATGCACCTGCCAGATTTTACTATCGTACAGAGTGTGTCAATCAGCACTCAGACCTTGCATTTAAAAATGTTCTTCCAGGGTTTCTCTGAACTGT
>RJWM01028101.1:0-26003 GCA_004363535.1 Dasyprocta punctata | reverse complement strand
TCAGCTGTGTCATCTAAATCTGTGCTTCACAGCTCGGCAGAACGAGCCATGCAGTGCCACACCTGAAGGCATCATTCGCTTGTATATGAAGGCATCACAGAACCCAGTGTGGTGGGGGCAGTACAGCAAGAGCAATCCTGCTCTAGGCTATCACAGTAGAATTCTTTGATGGGTGCCAGTTTTAACTGTAATTGAAGTTTACCTGAATGTTCACAAGTTCAAGCATTCTGTTACATATTTGTAGTAATCTGAATATCATCTTTTTAGACACTTCTTTGAGTCTGGGTATTGGTTTATTGTTGAAAAAAGATAATTTTATTGGAATTTTAAAATTTGAATTTGGGGGAAACCTTATATATTTCATGCAACTACTTCAATTATGTTTAAGGGTGCACATATTGTCCCCCTGTTTCTTAATCTAGTACTAGGTTAATTGTAGTCTTTAGTGACTAGAAGTTTTAAATTTTAATATAAGCCAAATTATCTATTATAGATTAATATTTCTAGTAACGTACAAGGTCTGATCAAACTACACTGAATTTTACACTGAAAAATGTTTTTATTGCAACTTTCTTTTGATTTTACTCATTTCCCATATATTTTGACCACCACTTGTGTAAGGTAGATTCCAGCATTAAGGGAGCATTGCCGTTAGTCTCTCTCAGGATACTGCCATTCAGTTTGAATGCACTTATCTATCATTTTTTCCCCTTACTGAAGCAGTTCTGGAAGTCCTTTTCTGTGAGGGTCTTCAAAAAGTTTGATCAAAAATACAGTGAAAACTGCTGCTTCAAGAAAAGAATACTGGCACCATTTGGATGGCAATATTTTTGCCATACAAAAGAACAGCAGGCCCATACAAACATTATGGTGTGTTCTCACCCACCCTATTCACCAGATTTGTTACAATCTTTTCCCAAAGTAGGTAACCACAAAATGTTTCAGTGGATTCAGGACATAGAGGAAGGCCATGATCACACAATTTAAGACACAAAAGAAAACTTTCAGAATTGTTTTGTTTTGATTGATTTTATTCTATTTTGTTTTGTTTGATTGTATTAAGTCTGATGGTATAGGCAGCTATTTTGCAAAATACTAAATATAAATCTCAAAAGACTTCTTCTTAACTCTTACTCAGATTAATGCATATATACAACAATGAAAAGAGCCAACATTAGGCCAGACATATTTGAAGAACCAGTAGGAGAAATTCCTTCCTAAATACCAACTGTCACATGAAACCAGACCAATTGAGATTGCAACACTGTTAATTTTGCAAGATGAAATTAAGTCATATGATTATCGTTAAAATTTTTAAAGATCATTACAAAACAAGACCTATTTCCATTTATCCTCTATGTAAATTGGACTGGCTGAGGAGCTGATGTGTAAACTCTGAAGCAAAGCAACAAGACAGTGTTATACCGCCCAGTGACTCCCAAAATAAGTGGTTGAGCCTGGAGGGATGGAGTGTCATGCTCCATGCTGTCAGCTAGGACTGAGCCTCAAGAAAGAGGCTGCGACTTCCCAGGACAAAAAGGATTGTGTATCAGAGGTGAAGCACTGACCCCAAACTATTAGCTACTACCTCAGTTGTGTTATGCAGATTGCTCTCTCAGCATTTCCTATGCTCTGCTTATCGTAGAAGTGATCTCAAACTTCCTACTTAGCCCAGTCCATGGTAGACAGGGCAATCATGTATTTCATGACACTCTCACTGCCACTCATCCCTGAGCCACTCCTCTCATGGAGAATTAATAAAACCTGGGAACGACTCTGGATCCAGGTCTTGGTTCCAGTGAACACCATCTTGGCTGGACTTAGGGCCCTTTGGCTCCCCACAACTGTATAAATGTCTTGGTGTCTTTATTCTCACTATGGGTTGTACTGGAAGTGTTAGATTGGAATTAACTTCTTAGAATTTCAATAATTTCTCCATGGAATTACAAATGTAAATCTTTCTAGACTGTAGCAAGGAAAGGAAAGGATTCTCTATAGTATTCTCTCCAAAATAGAAAGCTCATGATTTGGAAAAATTAATATTGTTAAAATATCCATTCTACCTAAAGCAATCTACAGATTGTATGTGATTTGTATGAACATATCAGCAACATTCTTCACATAAATAGAAAAAGCATCCCTACAACCTATAAAGAGCTGCTAAAGGATGAGGAATAGCCGAAGAAATGTTTGGTAAAAAGAACAAAGTTGGAGACATAGTAATAATAGACTTCAAAATATCCTACAATGCAGTAGTAAGCAAAACAGTAATGATACAGGCAGAAAAATGGCCACACAGACCAGTGGAACAGAATAAAGAGCTCAGAAATAAATTCAGGCACATAAAGCCCACTGATTTTTCACAAAGTCAGCAGGAACATGAAGTAGAGAAAGCAAAGTCTCCTCAATAAATATTGCTGGAAAAATCTAGATATCAACAGGTAAAAATTAAACTAGACTCTCTCTAGTCATAAAAATCAACTAGGATGGATCAAATATATAAATGTAAAAGATAAAGGTATAAAACTTCTAGAAGAAAACAGGCAAAATACTTTAGGGTATTGGTCTGGGCAAAGATCATTTGTGTGTGACACTTAAAGCACACAAAAACAAAAAATAGACAAATGGGATTACAATAAACTAAACATCTGCATAATATATAAAGCAATCAACAGAGTGCAGAGATGAACACATAGCCTCTGATTTTATTTAAATAGTCTTAAAATAACCCCACAAGCTAAATAACTCAATGGTACCACATAGATGATTTTCATAGACTCTCTCTGACTCTTTAGAAACAATTCTGTCACTAGTTATCTTATTATGAAGTTCCTTTGTCAAAGCCAATTCATCAGACAGGTGGAAAATGAGAGACACACCCACACATCAAGTCTATCACCTCTTTTTCTGAGATCTAGACTTGCAAATGATTTATTAAAGACCACAGAAAGGGTGTCAAACAGCGTAGTGTCATGTGTTGATTTCAGAAATTTCCCTCTTCTGCACTACCTCAGGATATTAAATTTCTGTATGTAATTTGTCTGCTGGTCTAAATGTCAAGCTTCTCAAGGGAAGGGACTTGCTCTGCTCATCTTTCTATCCTCCATACCTATTGCCAAGTTAAGCCCCTTGGATTGTTGTATTTAATAAATAAAATAGAAATAAACTCAATGGCTGATCAGGCATAGACAGAAGGAAAAGAGAGTCAGGAAAAAAAAAACATTGTAAATCCTTTAATGACAAAGTTTTTCTGGATAAGTGTTTCTCTCTAAGGCTTCCAGTTTTCCTCTATGGAGGGAAATGACGTGATTGAATCAGACTTTTAGAAAAAATTATTCAGTGAATTCATGGAAGAGGAGACTAAAAGGTGGAGATTAAGGGAAAGAAAACCATTTTCTCTGTGTGGAAAGTAAAGACACTGCTAAGAGAAAGGGCAATGATTTCTAAGATGGTCCTGTGAAAGAACCAATTAGATATGAAAAAAAAATCATTATATGAAAATGCAATCAGTTTAAAAGCTTGAAAACAAATGATGTGGTTATTGTGTGTCCTCTGTAATTCTTGATTATTTTGGAAAATTTTCAAATTGCACATATTTTATTAGACTACGTCATATTCCCTTGACCATGGCTTTAAAATGTGATAATTGAGAAAGTGTTCCTTTAAAAAGCCAAAGTTTAGCTGGACGTGGTGGCTCACACCTGAAATCCCAGCACTCAGGAGGCTGAGGCAGGAGGATTCTTGCAAGTCTGAGACATGCCTGGACTATAGAGTAAGCATAAGACCAGCCTGAACTGCACAGTGAGATCCTGTCTCAAAAAGACAAAAAAAAAAAAAAAAAAAAAAAAAAAAAAAAAAAAAAAAAAAAAAAAAAAAAAAAAAAAAAAAAAAAAAGAAAAGAAAAGAAAGAAAGAAAGAAAGCAAACAAACACAGAAGTTTAAAGGGTATATTGGGACTTTGAAAAGTGACAAACTTTTCTATTATTATCACATTTAGCTAAACCTCAATAAGATAATATGTGGATAAAAAGTCTAGAAAAGCTGTCAAGGTCCTTCAAGTTGCAGTATAGACTTTTTCTACAGTTCACTGTAATATTGAAATGTGCATCTATAACTTTGTATATCTGAAAAAAAAGTTCCTGTGTTCTATCACTTATGTACCACTTCTTTCACGTATCACTTATGCGTCTATTCCATCTCATATCACTTTCTTCCTTAAAAGGAAAAGAATATTCTTATTCTTGTTTGCAAGGAACAATCTTTGTAGATAGTCCCATGGGTATAACCTCTCTAAATTCTTCAGTGAAGAACCAGCTCTATCTTTCTTATCATTGGTAACTAGTCCAGATAGGAGGTGATTTAATTACTTATAAGGAGAAATGCATTCGACTTATGCTTCTCATCTGAACAATTGTGAATTACCTGATAGGATAGAGCTATTGCTTTCTGTCAGTCTTACACGAGGCTGGTTGCAGGTTTGAATTGTTACCAAAGTAATTCTGTTGAAGGACTTAATATTGATTTAGCCTAAAGTAGTTGCTATTCTGAGTATTGTTATATTAAAACACAATGCTTCCCCTGTCAGATTCAATAATTTTAATCAAAAGTTTTATTTTCCCTAATCATGTGTGTATATACATATATTTGAAAACTTGAAGTTCTATCAAATACAATAGAAACAATCATATTCTGTGGAATTCCCACTAGTCAGAATCAAATAGTTTTAAGGGGCATTAAATATTAATGATAAATTATATGAGGTATATTTTTAAAAACACAATTCTCTTTACAAGTGAGTTTTTAAAGTTAATTTGGATATATTGGAATGGTATTCTTAAAATTTTCTAGGGAATAACTTCATAGTTCTATGTTATGAGGAGGCAAGAATTAACAATTAATCAGAGATATATGGAAACAAAAGTAATATGACTTCGTTAATGTTTTATATAGTATATTATTTATAATATAATATGTCAAACCATTAAGAAAGAATAAAAATGAAATGAAATTTAAATAGTTGAAATTTTAGAAAGCACAGCAGTGGCCTATAGTCACTACTTTACAAAACTATTGTTATTTGGAATTTGTATCACATCTTCTTTCAAGTTTTACAAGTGCCAGAAATATCCCAAGGACAACCCATTTAGCCTATAAAGTAATGCAAAAGTGTGAACTATATCAGTCTGACTTTGGACCCTGAACCAGGAGGCAGGTAAAAACAAGCTGTACAGAATGACGCAAGAACAATAGAGAACTTCCTTTAATTCCATTCACTTTTATTGTCACAGCTGATAGTACTGGACTAAGGTCATACTATGAAATCTGAGAGGTTATTTTGTGTGGATGGTTTTGTTTTGATTCGGTATTCTTCATTTCTGAGCAAATAGTATTTATTGCATAGCTGAGAAGTTTCCTAGCAATTCCTTTTGTGACAGCACAGGTCACAATAATCCTAAAATGTAGGTGTTGCTATTACAGATTTCTAAACCTAGTGTTAAATAATTTAATTACTTTACTGTGATAAAAAAAAAACTGATAGAAACTAGAAACAGGAAGACTGCCTGAATTCAGACTGTACTTTTGCTTAATTGTAAACATGTCTATGTTTTTAAAATTTTATCCGGTCATCACAAGCACTATCAATGACTTTTAGTTCCATCTCATGCTTTGTGAAGAATCTAGCAACCCAGTGCTTCCTATTATAATGAAATCTTTTAGGCGATAGTTGACCTGTCCATGACAGGAACGATAATTCTATACTCTATATCAATAACTATATCTACATATCTCTATGAGTCTATCTATATATGTAAACTAGTATCTAGAACTGTATATTTCTGAAAATAAAACAAAAATACTTAGGCTGATATGAACATAATAGCAAAATAATTAAAGCTGTACTGTGCCAGGGGAGACGTATTTGACCAAGGGAATTTAGATAGGTCAGCATTTAGATAGATCATAATTGTCTGCATTTCTTGCACTGATTTTAATGCTTCTAGAAATCTTGGTTTTCTGTTTCTTTCCTTCAAAAATCCACAGTAATAATCAGAGTGTGGGAACAAGCGTGCACACACATGTGATGTGTCCTGGCTCCAGGGTTTATTTAAGACAGAGGGAAGGCCAAGGTAATTGTCTACAGGAGGCAGTTTTAGTGAGATCCTGCTTTCCTAATGCATGATTTACTGGTTATGTGTCTCATAAAATTCACAAAAGGAACCCTGTCCATCTAGGTGAAGAAGCTCATTATAGAAGTCAAAGCATGTGGCCATCTTCCTGAAAGCTCCCCTGGTTGGAGCTACATTGAGAAAAGGCCTAAGAAAGTGTCCCTTGACTCGTGTCAAACAATAAACGCTGCAGCCTGTCCCTGCGGTGGATGGCCCCTGTGACTGGCAAACTTATCAGCACATTTTATTCATACACCATCAAAGGACCCCAGGTACTGGTAAGAGCCTGGGGCACCTTCAGCTGTGCTGATGTGTGCAGTCAAAAAGCAGTTTCTTGTCCAGAGAAATCCACAGGGAACTTAAACCGTCACATCATATCTGACTCATAGCTTTATTTGTTTGTTTCCAGTGTATTCATTGGTAATAACTCCTTCCTCCTTCTCTCCTCAACCTATTCAGTGATATGAAATATACCTTCTGGATCCAATGTATAAAAGAATAAATTCAAAATCAGGAAACCCCCAGTTTAAATCCATCTCTGTCACCATCAGGTGATATCAAGTGTTAGCCTTCCTCAATTTTCTGTTCTTGACAGAAGTATGAAACATTTCACTTCTTGAACTAATACAGAGGTGAGATTCAGTCATGAGTTACGAAAGTTAGTGAATAACATATTCTTCCAGGAAAGCCTGCTGTATTGGTGGAAGTGTGCCTAGTCAGCATGCAAGCCTGCTGTCCTGTGATCACCACCATCAAACATTTCCTTGCCATTCTCTCTTCTGACGTGATGTCATCAGCTATTCTGTGGTTACATCTCTGCATTACAATCTCAAAGTGAGGGCTATGGTCCATCTGCGTGCAAGCAACTCTTCGCAGGGTCCAAGGCACCTACGATGCTATCTTTTACAAACTGGCCTAATATTCTGTGTTGCTTATTTCACTGTGCTCGCTTTTGCTTATTGTCAGAAATTCAAAAGCCCTGAAAGTATAATATAAAATGTAGCTTTACTACTACGCTGGACTCTGAGACCTTAAATCACTATCTGAAAATCTTTCCTGAAGTATTTTTACCATTCATATGCCGACACATTTAACATCTTGATATTTTAATCTAAAAAATGTCAATTTCACCATATGTGAATTCATAAATTTACTTTATTCTTCTGAATGTATTATTCTTTCATTATGTTTCTTTAGCATAAATTTTTACCCGTAGACATTCCAACAAAATTTTACATTTTCTTTTTGTGTTTGTGTGTGTTTTGCTTTTATGTTTTTTTTTTGTTTTTTGAGACAAGGTGTTGCTACGTAGTGCAGGATGGCCTTGAATGCCCTTATATAGCCCAGGCTGGCTTTGAACTCAGAGATCCTCCTGCCTCAGCTGGGATTACATGTGTGCACCACCATGCCTGACTTTACAGTTTCTCCAGATTTGTATTAGTCAGATTTCCTCCTGCTGAGAAAGAGCACTAGACACCCACAATTTAAAAGACGGAAGGCTTAATTAACTCACAGTTTCAGAGGTGTCTATCTATCATGCGCTGATCCCAGGGGAGAAGCAGCATGGGTGAAGGGTGTAGCAGAGCAGAGCTACTCAGCTCCTGGCCTCTGAGAAGCACAGTGCAGATCAGCAGTCAGGGATAAAGGGACTGGGGACCAGATAGAATCCCCACAATCACATTTCCATGTCTCCACTTCCTAATAATCCATCCAGTCACAAACAGATGAATGCGTCCACTCACTGATGATGTTAGTGCCTTTATTATCTAGTTGCCTCTCTAGGAGTCTCTTCAACCAGTCCAGGTGATAATTGAGATTAGCCTTTTACTATGGCCATACTACAAGGACTTACGCACACAACCATATGGGCGAAAATGTGTACAAAACAAATCTTTGTATCAAAATTTAAGTACATTTTATTCTTTCTCAATTTTGACTCCAGCATGTTTTTAATCTGATAAATTAAGATGTGGCCTCTTGTTGAAAATTATAGTCAGAGTAGAGATGAAGAAACATCGTTTCATGGCAACAGCTATAATCTCAAAATACTTTCATTTAAATTCTACCTTTGCAGTTCAGTGGTGGAATCATTTGGGGTAAAATATTTGCAGGCACTCACCTTCAATATATGTAGGTAATAGTGTCTATCTGATAGATTCTTTTAAGTATTTAATGAGGTGATATCTGTGAAAAATGTTTAGAACCTTGTCCCATACATAGTAATTCTTCAGAATATATTGACGGTCATCGTGCAATGTTCCTCTCTACTAGACTGTCTGTCTAATCAATCCAAACAGCTTTGTTTGAGTATTCCTTTGCAATATTAAGCAACAGTTTTGATTTAGTGAGCCGGTTTTAGGCTAAGTTGTACACCCATGATTTGTGAACCGTGGGCACATACGGCTTCTAATTACACTTGATCATGATGAAGGATGACTGAGAGGTCAGTCTGCATGCTTCTAGAGACTACGCGACTTCCTAAATACAAGGAAAGCTTAACGCCCTAAGACACTGCAATGAGTTGAAGCTCTGTAAAATCAGCACGTCACTACTGACAGTATTTAACATGCTGGCACTGCAGCGAAGGCATAGTTGTAGAATTGCCACAAAGATTCTATCTCTGACAACAAAGTGAAATATTGATACATTAATTAGTTTTCTGCACCATATGTTCTGATTTCTGCATATAGTTATTATGCAGCATGGATTCCTGGGCAGATGATTAGGAAAGCAAGAATAACAGCAAGTTGGAATATTTTTGCTAGAATGAATCCCAACCTTCCTCAAAATGAACCAAAGAGATGGGTTAATTTCTTACAGCACTAGTCATCCTTGAGGTAATATGGGTTTGTGGAGAATGTATGGACACAGCAGGAAGGAAGCAGGTGAAACCACCTTTTCTGTTCCCTATGCCTTCTTTCTTGTGCACTTTTATTCTCAGTTTAGTTGATAGCATTTTTAGTGAGTACTAATCTATGACCAGGGACTGTTTGTACAATAGTCAGCAGTGATGTCAAAGATGGCCACAAACCATTGTGCCATCTATTTTGTAGCAATGATTTTCATCTTTGTAAATATTTGACAGAATAATTTTGCAATAGATTATACAATATCATGACTAACTAGAGTTGTTGCTTTTTAAATGTCATCTTCTTGAGAGCGCTTGGCTGGCCCATGGGAAGTCAGAAACTGAAGAATTCCCTTCTCCAGCCCAGATTCAGGCCAGGGATATAGCACAGCGACTTGTGCCTGCCTGGCAAGCACAAGATCCTGTATTTGATTCCTGGTACTAAATAAATAACAAATAAATAAAAAGAAAGAATCTAGCCCAGATTCTACAACTTCACTCCAAAGAAATAGTGAAGAAACTAAACAAAGAAAGTAGCAAGTCTGCATAAGAAGGAAAATGACAGTAAAGGAAAGGAAATATTATATATATATATATTTTTTTTTCCCCTCAAGCACATGGCATATTAAAACCTATTACTTAAGTATGAGGGAATCATTTGCAATGTGATAATATTATCTTGAAACACAAATGCCAGATTACACTCTCTGCAGGACTCTTTTCTCTTTTCCTTCCTAAGAAATGCAGACTGATAAGGAGACATCTTATCTCACAACTGCAGTCTCACTGCCATTTCTTTTGTGGCAGGAGGACTTAGAGATGCAGCTTCCCTGCTACCATGGAGATCCAGTAGGGAGCATTGATCTTACGTTTATAAAAATGTGTGCAGGTTGCTATGAATTCTATGTTTAGAATCTAAGATATTTATGCCATATTATTATTGAAGGCATTTAGACTCTCTACACAGAAATGAGAAGAGCTGCAGGCTGAGAAAGCCAGGCTTTGGAGAGGAATAAGTAGTAACTGCATCCCGGCTACTGTCCGTTCTAAGAGCAGGTCTGGAACTTAGTACATTTGTCTTGTTTTGCCTCATCTGAGAGGAAGGACCAGAGCTTTTGCGCTGCTTCTCTGAAGACGCAGGTCTATGCTGCTGCAAAATGCCTGATGCCCCCACAGGGAGGAGGAGAGTGCACTGGTCAGGAATGATCCCTTTAGGTGTCAGCTGGAGATGTTTGGGCTTAAAGGAAAAGATGATTGTGACATGGAATAGATACTTTGTCCCAATTAGGCAGAGAGTTTGATCTTCTTCCTATCGATTGTTTTTTCTTCTTCTTGGGTCTGGTTTTTAACTTTTAGTCATAATTTCTTCTCCAAAAATGAATCTAATGAAGTGTGCTTATGTTAGTCTGTAAACGCTGCATATCCGATCACCACAAAACAGCATCTTGAAGCAATGCATTTTATCATGTACCAGTTTCCATGTGTCAGTAATCTGGGTATGATCTGTGTTCTTCCTAGGTTGCATCCAGGTGGTGGCCACCAGGGCGATTTGATTAGAGACTTTCCCATGTGAGGATTCCCTTCCAAGTTTCCTCAGGTTGTTCGAAGAAATTATTTCCATGTGACTGTAATGTTCATGGTGGATTGCTTCTTGGAAGGAAGCCAGGAAAAGACAGTGAGTCTGTTAACAGCGGTGAATCCTTCATGACCTAATTTAGTCATGGAGTGATATCATATTATCTTTGTGCTAGTCTGGTGATTAAACATAAGCTCCAACTTCCACTCACACTTCAGAGGCAGGAATTACATGAGTTTGTACATCATTATGCAGGCCTCATATGGAACTTATTAAAGTCTAACAGCATAGAAATTATCCTTCCAGGATGGTGATGTAATTCAAAAGTGATTCACACGTGAAGAAATGGTAGCATATATAATTATAAACAGAGAATATAGGCAATGTGGGAAAATGACGTCACTATTTACTGTGAAGCTAGAAGCATTACAAATGCCTCCTCTGTTGAATAATTTAGAATATCTGAAGAAGTACAGTGATGGAAATATGTAAATATCAGAAATACGTACATATCTTGTTATGGAATGAGTATCTGTGATTCTCCCAAATTCATATGTTGATGTTCCGTGCTGTGATATGATGGCATATGATGATGAGAGCTTGAGAATCAGTTTTACACGATCTCCAGGCCTCATACAGAATTAACATCCTAATATAAAGAGAGAGAAAGAGCCTCTGCTCTTGTTCTCAGCTATGTGAAGAAACAGCAGTTGGAGGCCAGAGTGAAAGTCATCTCCAGACATCAGACCTGCTGACGCTTTGATTTTGGACCCCCAGCCTCTAGAACTGTAAGGAATAAATGTCTGTCATTAAGCCACCCAGTGCACAGGATTTTGTTATGCTTGTGTGAGCTGACTAACACACAACTTACATTTTTTCCTATGTATTATCAGATTTGGGTTAAAATCTCTTTACTATTTGTTAGTAAATTGCTGAAGTAAGTTTTAACTAGCATTTGCTATAAAACATCAGATTTAAACAGTTTGTGGAATCATTTTCTTTAAAAGTTTTATTTTAAATCAACAAAAATTCACACTTCGTATAACAATTTTTTTCAATGCATTTTCCTTATACACATCAAGAATGTGGAAGTGAATGAGAAAATTTAATTTCTCTTCAAAAAGGGGAATTCTAAACAGTGCACTTTCAACAGGCGCATGTGTGCTGCCTGTGCAAATATGTCGTCTGCATAGTGATGTCAGCTGCAGATTTAAATGACAAAAAGGTAAACAGAGTATGAGTAATTGGAATTACAGGAAGAAGAATGAGGGCACAGAAGTCTTTTGAATAGGATTTACAGAGGATCTCAGATAAGCACACATAGAAACATCTCAGAAAAAACATTTATTTTCAGGACATACAACTCAAATGGAGTCAATAATTATTCATGACAACTACTAGCTGTAAGGGATAGACTATGTACTAAAATGTAAACTGCGAAGTGATTTATATAATCACCGAGTAGGCTAAAATTTGTATGTACACTGATTTATTTTCCTCTGTTTATATTAAATAAATGCCCCGTGCATTCAAACTGTGAAAAGGGATCAGAAAAATGTGCAGAAACAGTTGCAACCTGCTTCATAATAACCAGGCACTAAGAGTTCTTAAGACATTTATTTAAACATATGTGTTTTGTAGTCACTTTTGTAACTGAAATTCAAACCCTCTACACCAGGCACAGAGGGTGAGTCGGTTTGGCTACTTTTGTGCCTAGACCGTATTTGGCATCTTTGTTTACTTCCAAACCACATTTAGATTTGTTAGTAAGCACGGTCTGTCAATCATTCACTTGGAAAATTACTCACATGTAATGTATGAAATCTTATGTAGCAGGAAGACTGTTAGCAGAGGTATAGGAGCACAGTGAGAGTTTCAGAGAATGCCAAAAATATGTCTAACAGTTTCCCCATAGTATAGATGCACAGGCATAACACACAGACACACAGACACACTTGTGTAGTTTTCATTACTCTGTTCTTTATTTCCTCGAGATATTTTTTTCCCTTTTACACATAGCATAAATGTGTAAACTTGTGTAAAAAGCAGATCTACTCCTCACATCTCAAAGCAAGGGATAATATTTTTTTCACCAGAGAAATTACCTTTATTACATCAGGAGACTGAGCACAGAGTATCCTCAGCAGAAATTCAGAAGGAACTCAGGGCTGCTTTCAATGGTCAGTCCTAGAGCTTAATAAATAGAAGTCACTTCCTGAATCTAGAGTTTTTAGACTTTCTAGGTCAGTCTTTTGAAATGCTGAGTTGAATGTATAAATGTCACCTAAAAGATATGTCATACCACTTGACAAAGTGCAAATACAACTTTATGATTCATCTATAAAAATTTAGAAGACCCCAAATTAGAAGTTAAGAGTTTGTTTCAGATACAAGGTAGCCCCGGAATCAGCATGGTATGGTTCTCTGTTGTGGTCATTGTTGTTAAAGAATCCCTTTTCTATGAAGATACGGTAATCTGGAAAAAGTGGATACAAGGCAAAGACACAGATCTTTGATATTAACAATAGTTTGGCCCTTGGCATATAATATTTCTGAAACCAGTAAGATTTAGATGTTGTCATCTTCCAGAGAGAATTTCCAATATATGATCTGACATACGAGAATTCAGACGATGTACCAGTAGGTAAATACAATACCAGTGAAATGCTGAAACCAAATAGCAAACAAAAAAACCCCTACAGAACATAAGCCTGAGTAAATGAGCTTTTAGCAATTTAAAAGTAGCTTTTCATTAAATAATAATTAGAACAACAAATACAGAAAGGAATTTAAACCATATGTGTAACATAGAGATTCTGGTAAGTATTAATGTTCTTAATGACTGTAATCTTAAGAGTTCACTTCAGATTTAGAAATAAAATAGTGACTTTTTTTCAGATAGAAAATTATACTCCCAAATGTTTTAATACCTCATGTTAAAAAATGTGCAAAGTGTACGGAGTAGTGAGAATATAAATGAGAGAAAACATAGTAAAGATAATGCAGATAAATAATTATTGAACATATTCATACTACTGATGCAAAATATGAAAGTCTTTTTAAAATAAAGGTTACACACACATGCACTCACACACACACACACACACACACACACACGGTCCACTCTTCTTCTGACAATAACTGGTATACTTTATAATGTATAATTGATACTTTCTCTTAATCAATCGAATTTGATCTGATAGTTTATCTTAATCAGGTACATTTTCTCTGACACATTTTAATAAATTTATGTTAATTTTTAAGCATGAATTATCTCTGTATATGAAACTCAAAGTAAAAATAAATTGATTCCAATCATTTTTATGAACATTTTTGCAGGAATGGAGTTTCTAGATGACAAATGACATCAATCGATGCCTAAGCCATTTTTGAAATTCTTCCACATCATTATTCCTCATGATTGCTAGACAGCTGTCACAGTTATGTTAAATGTGAAAAGACATCTTAATACTTTTAGACACTGAGTTTATGGTGAATCATATACAGCTGATATTACTAGAAGAAATAAAAAATAGGGGGAACAGTAAATTGCAATCCTTTCAAAACTAAGGCAATTTTTAAGCCCATTACTGCATTAAATTGTTCAAATTCCCTCAACATTGGGTGCTCTTTTTATTGTCTTTCTAAACAATTATTGTGTTTTTTTGTATGTGTCCTTTTTTTTTTTTTTTTTTTTTTTTTTTTTTTTTTTTTTTTTTTTTTTTTTTTTTTTTTTTTTTTTTTTTTTTTTTTTTTTTTTTTGTGGTACCAGGGATCGAACTCACAACTTTGTGCCTGACAGACAGGCACTTAGGTCACTGAGTCAAACTCCCAGCCCTAGTTTTTTGAGACAGAATTGCACTATGTAGCTCAGGCCAGCCTTGCACTTGTCTAGTAGCCCAAGCTGGCCTTGAACTCACAATACTCCACCTACCTCACCCTCCCAAGTGCTGGGATTAAAGGCGTGCACCACCACGCCCAGCTTCTAAACAATTTTTATTGTATTTTAAAATATAATTATCATTATAGAAAACTGATTTCATTATCAATTTTACTTACTTGACATAAAACACAAATTAATGTTAAGACATTTTTACTAATATATTGTTTTATATGTAATAAACTCTTTTCCAATGTGGATGTGACAACCGGGACATTAAATTTCTCCCGTATTATGTACTCTGGGGTATGGTCAGACAGAATATAACTGCATGTAATTAGGCTATTCTTACCTCTGACCACTGAGATTCTCAAGACTTTCAGCCTCCTAATGAGATCATGGTGGTTACTGTTGTTTGCTTTCCCTTGTCTATCTTACTAATAGAATCTCAGTTTTGTATTGAGTGGCATTTTTCTAATAGAAAGTGCTGCTTGCACCAAGACATGGTCGTATGGTAGGTATGGCTATTAAGAAGTCACCAGAAATCACTGTAACGAATGGGTTTCTGTTCTGTGCCAAGACCTAAACCTGACACCCAGGTTCCTTACAGATCTTATGTTACCTCTTAGAACTTTTGGTTGTCTCAGAATCCATTTCTCTGGCCCTGCATTTCTTCCTTAATCCAGATTTACTCAGTTGATCTTCTCTAATTGAACATTATGAAAGAATTTGAAGTATGAAATAAGTTTTTTAAGTATTTTATTTTTACTAAATTTTTCATTTTGACTCAAGTGTGTCAAAAGAGGTCCTCAACCAGGGCTTTCAGGCCACCAAAGGTGCTCCATTTCTTACTGCTATCTCGCTATGAAATCATTTTATACAAAAGATAGATCAGAATTCTACTCCTTGTTGCTCATATTTCCAAGCTAGCGTATTATTCACCCATGTCCCATGAATTTACAATATGAAAATTTGGAAAAAATAATACTTCATTTGTGTTTCAAATAGTCTATCCAGGAAAATACTTTCCCTTGTGGTTATATCAATATAGAGCTACATTAGAACATTCTTCTATGTACTTTATTTACTTAGATAGGTATACAGATAAAAGCACCCATGGGAATATTTTCTCAAAATAAACATTGCTAATAAATGCTTTAAAATTAATTTTGCTAGATAAGATAGATCTTGTCTATTAGTAGAAATAAGTTTAACAATGTTTTTTAGTTGGTGAGCAAAAGAACTTTCATACAAGAAGAAATTATTGCTCTATTTGTGAAATGCAAAATAGAAATATTATTTGTAGTTTATTCTACAAAATCATGAATTATTCTAAAAAGAATACACCAAATTATTACCCTTCCCAAAGTGTGTATATGTAACATCAAATTTTTCATGATCCTTATTTTTTCTAGTGTGTCAATTTTCCAAATTTTCACATCACAAAAGTCATAATTTTCATGCAAAATAGTATTTTAAAAAATGAATACAATTTTAGATTTAAAAAGTTATTTCCTCAAAATGAAAATCAAAGAACAATTAAAAATCTTAAAAAATATCAAAATACATCATTTCTTAATGAACAAATTATTGTATCATTTCTAAATAAATAAAAACTGTTACCATAAGGACACCTTACCTGAGACACAAGTTTATACTGATTTTTAAAATATGTTTTTATCAAATTCTGTATTTTGATGATTCCATTGTGCATGGATGTTTGCAGTAGCAATAATAAAATGTGTTACATCATTTGAGATGTAAACAAATCAAAAAGCTGTATGGAAAATACAGCAGTACCTAACTTTATGAAGTCAATTTGCTTTAAAATTTTGGGGAAAAGGGCTGTGTTTTTGTTTCATGTGTGGGGAAGCCATGGTTGTGTTTGTTACAAAATTTTGTCAAATGCTTTTGTTGCCAAATGAATTGTTTGCAAACAGAAATGTTCTTGAACCGAGGTATTACTATAACTTTATGTAATGTTCATTCAAACTCTTCTTATTACTGAACAAGTTGCTAAACAAGTATGTCAATCTAGATAAATGCAAAGATTCTTTATCATATCTTTCTATCAAAAATAAAGGCTAAAATAAAATTTATTTGCAAATGAATTTCTTGGATAAATTTTCACTCATTTTGGATATCAGAAAACAGAATCTCAAAAGCACAATTCAATTTGGAGCAAAAGAATTAAAGGCTTGGCATTATACTGTGTACAAGGCTTCCATAGGCTCAAAAATCTTGCATCTTTCCCCATTCTTTCTCATTTTGATATAGCCATGCCCAAATGCCACATAAACTAGTGGCTTTAATAAAGAAGTGGATAATGTTTAATGAGTATATCTTTGTTCAAGTTCATGTGGCATGCAACAGTGTTTTTCAACTGTACTGGGAAATTCACACTGTGTCATACCATTTTCATTGTTATTCTTGGAAATTGTATATATCTGGTTGAAGGTTAGGTAAATTATAACACACTAAACTGAGGATGAAAAGTCTATGCTTTCTGTAATGAAGAACAAACTTTCTCCTTTCACTTTCTGACTAATCCTTGAAGATGAAAACAATGAAAATTAAGAGCATTCATCACTTGTGCTGAAATCTCAGTTGAGTGAATTAACACCTAAAAAATAGCAGGTCAGTGGTTATGATCTTAAAATACACAGTCACTCTTTCTTTAAATCAAATCTTACCAAATAGTTTCATTGTATAGGATAAAAAATATATGAATCTGTGGAGATTTCACATTATGAAAGTCACTGGTAATTATAAGAGGCAGACAATTGATTCATTTCTGAATTTAACAAAATATGTGTGCTGTGTACTATGATAGAAAAATAAGAATGGAGCTGGATTCTGCTCTCAAGTAGTCCAGTCACAAAAGTGGAGAAAGAAAATAATTATTATCAAATTATTATCACGGAAGGAAATAATTATTATCAAAGATGAGCTTTATACAAGTTTTTGGAAGAAAAAATGTATGTGATCAAAATACACAAAGTAAGTGGTCAACTTTAGTAATAATATTCCTTAGCATGTAAATTTTCTTTTGGAACACAGAAAGCAATAAATGTGGGTAAGTTATTCTATCATCAGTACTACTACTTGAATGTGTTCATTTTTTTCACTTCATCCCCTTATTGGTGGTACTTTTCCTGTTCATGTTACCTTTACAGGAATCATAGTACCTATATCTTTTTTTCAAATATTCACACAACTTGGTTCTATTAAAATTAGAGGTCACCGTTGATATCATCACAATTAATTAAAAAAAACATTAAGATGTGGCAGATTTTGCATTATAAATCGCACTAGGAATAGTTTAAATCAAAATAAAATCTTGAAACAATAGAAACACTCCAGGAACCAGGGGAGGGGACACTTACAGAATGACTATACTTGAGGGCATTACCATAATATAGGAGTTGCTCCAGAGAGAGACTTGACTGAATGAGCACAGGTCAGCCCAAGGTGCCTTAAGGACTAGGCAATTGCTCTGACATGGTCAGGGTCAACTGAATTTAGCAGAGACAGCAGAACAGCAACTTGGTCAGTCTTTCAATTAATCATGAAATATCTGTGAGTTTTCTATTCTACCCCAACAAGTATACTCAAGTCCCTTAACTGTTTTTCTCATAACATCAGAAAGAAAAGAAATCAAAGGTTTTTGTTTTTTGTGTGGCACCAGGGATCAAACTCATAATTTCACACCTGCCAGGCAGGGGCTTAAGCCGCTGAGCCAAATTCCCAGCCCTAGTTTTTTGAGACAGGGTCGCACTATGTAGCTCAGGCTGGCCTTGCATTCACTCTTGTTGTAGCCCAAGCCAACTTCGAACCCACAACGCTCCACCTACCTCAGCCTCCCGAGTGCTGGGATTAAAGTCGTGCACTAGCACTTCTGGCAAGAAATTTTAGTTTAAAAGTAATCATTTTTCTCATGTTTTAGATCAAGGATATTATAACGAAGAAACATTGACTTCGGTCCAGAAGACACAGGAGAGATTTACTTCCACATCTTCAGCCTGATGAGAACAAACGCAGTCTGTGGAAATAAAGCAAGAGGCATTGAGAAAGTTTCTGGAAGGGATAGGGGGAACGCTACTCAGTTTAGGATCCCCAAACAAGAAACAACAGAGGGGCTGGACGTCTTCCAGCCCCCACACAAAAGGAGACGTAGAATGAGAGCTGCAATTCAGGTAAAAGAATATGGTCCTGATAATCTCCCTCCTCTCCTCCCCTGGACGCCAGAGGACAGCCACAGTCCACTGCCCTGGGTCAGTGCGGAGCTCATGCTAACAGTTCCCGGGGAAGGCACCCAGCTTCACTCCTGAGAGCGCGCCTTTCTCACCCCGAGCTGCTGCAGCAGGCAGAGGCAGCGGCAGTCAGCAGCCTGGCGGTCACACTTGTCCTCGCCCCTGCCCACAGCCAGGAGGACGGAAGGTACAAAATTATTACATGAGCCAACAATCGCTTAGAATATACCTGTTACAGGTTCATTTTGATATATTTATCAATAAAACTATCTGATGTTTGATAGTCCATCCTCCTGAGATCTGCACATTCTAAATGTCGTCTAACAATATGTACCACAAATAGAAAAAGGTATTTAAAAAGAACAATATTATGATATTTATTAAAAATAATAGAAATATAAATTCTAATTGCATGAGATAGAAATATACTAAATGATAGATAGATTGATGATGATAAATACATGACAGAGAGGAGATGGGAAAAGAGAAAGATATATCTCTAGATGAAGGAAAGAAATACAAGCCATATATGTGAATAAAAGCAATGTATTTTATATTTGGCGTTATGTAAATGTAACATTTAGATAAATGAGCAGCTGAAGAAGGATTGTTATGTACCAGAAATGATTAAGGATGATGCAAGGAGAAATTTTTTAATGTCAAACTGTCTTTACAATAAAGAAAATAGTAAATAGAGTGGTAAAAAGAAAATCTTAATATGTAAACAAAACTTTTTTCAGGGTCTTCCTGAATAATGTAACTCAATTTTCTACTCACTATTAAAATGCAAAATCGTCCATCAGGTTTGTATTTCTAGCTTTGTGAAGGCGAATCATTGTAAATCTACATAAACTAAATAACTAGTTATATGAGTTAAATAACAAATAATAAGATATTTTTGCCTTCAAAGTCCAATAGATGTCTTCTGTGATAACTAGGTATCATGCAGTTTAGATTGGTTTGTTCATTGCTTTCCGTTATATTTGCAACAATTCATATATGTAATATTTAGATTTGAAGTACTGAACTTTATCATTGGAAAAATATCAACCATATTTGCTAACATTTTCTTTCGTTGTACTTATTCAAATTTTTTTATTCATTGTCTCTTCTTTCTGGCTTCTGTGATTTTAAATCAGCATTTTTCTGACTCAAATTTTGCCTTCGAATCATACCAATTATAGTTGCTAAAAATGAAATACAGAATGATTGATATATATAGTAGAGGATAGTCCATACTTTGTGAAAATTGTTTACCTCATGCCAATTATTTCCTTTATTGTAACAAGATAAAATATTTAATGAAGAGGAAAATAATGCACTTTTCTTTTACTTGGGAGAAAGAATAAATCCTCAAATTTTCTAGATTCTGATTATGAAGAATAATACCCTGATGATGCAACTAATAAATGAAATTCTTTCTTTTTTCTGTTACTATGGGATGGACTCAGCACTTCAGACATGGTCACCAAGCACCCTACAAGCCTAACCATTACTTATATGTTCATTTTTTATCTTGAGACAGAATCTCACTAAATTGTTCAAACTGGTTTCAAATCTGAGATTCCCCTGCCTCAGTCTCTTGAGTAGCTGGGATTACAGTCCTGCAAAATCACATTTGAATTATATGTGCAAATATCTTAGTCTCTTTTAACTCAAGAAGAACGTGAAATTCAATATTTTTAGATAAAGTGTCTGTAAGTGTAGACTAAATCTCTGGTAGCAATAGAACTACAGTTGGATCTTTCAGGGCAAACTCCCTAACACTTTCTGTGAAGTAATTTCATTCATTTTTTAATAGAGCACGTTTGCAGTACATAATGTTTATATTTCTTATGTGGGGACTTGGTACATATACAGAACACACCTTAATTCCTTTTTCCAATTCCCATTCCTGCCATTCCCAATCCATCTATTGATCACCTTCCCCTTTGAGAAACATCTATCTCTCTACTTCCTATTATCTAACTTTTATTTTTCTCTTTATTAATATTTTGGGTTTCTCATATGAGAGGAACCATGAACCAGTTAGGTTTATGTGTCTAATTTATTTCACTTAACATAATATTTCTAGGTACTTTCATTTTCCAACAAGTGGCTCAAGTTTCTGTTTCTTTATGGCAGAGTAATACTTCATTGTTTTTACCACATTTTCTTTATCTATTCATTTGCTGATGGGCATATAGGCTGTCATTATTTTTAAAGATGATTCCTGTTCATATTTGCATACATATATTGAAAAAGAACTAACAGTATGCTTTTATTTTTCAATAATATATAGGAAACTTGGAATTCCAAGTAAAAAGATAGCAATGGTAAAATACCTAAACAGTTCCTCCTTTAAGATCTATTGATGTCCACGAGAAAAATCTTGGAATAGTTTATTAATTTCAATTATTTTCAGTATTGCTGCCTCAAATGGTTTATATAAATCAATAGGTAATCATAGAATATTACAGAGTGAAAATTTCATACAGTATTGAAACTGGACAGGATATTGATTGAACTGACACCTAGCAGGGATGGTACACACTGAAAAACAAAGAAAAGAGAGAAAGATGGTTAAAAAATGAATAAACTCCCTCCTTTCAATATATCCCTACTATTGTGATAGGAAAATATGTGTCTTTGTGAAATTCTATAACTGAAGAGACTTTCAGATCTATTGAAAGGGCTGGAAAATACCACCTCATGCTCTATTTCAGTGGCTTAGTAGGAGCATGTTTGTAAACTGCCAGGAATAGCTATTATAAATTAAGCCTGATTAAACAGTAGAAGTGAAGTTTCAAAAATATGAAAAAAGTGTATAACCCTCAATAGGATTGTACGTTGCAGCAGCCCCTGAGTATTTTTTGAGTGAAATACGTGGAAAGAATATAGTATCACAAAATGGCAAAATTGTTCATAGAAGTTACAAATAAAAATGAAAGAGGACAAGGCAATGGCATTACATTTGTAGGAACTGCTTAGAATTAACTTAGCCATCAAACTAGC
The DNA here is from genome assembly GCA_004363535.1 of Dasyprocta punctata. NCBI lineage: Eukaryota > Metazoa > Chordata > Mammalia > Rodentia > Dasyproctidae > Dasyprocta > Dasyprocta punctata. The sequence goes on along the minus strand of RJWM01028101.1, from coordinate 4,285 downwards.
TGATTTAGTCACACACACACACACACACACACACACACTCACACTCACACACAGAACATGTGCTGAGGGACTCAGGTAGGGAAAGGGGAAACAGTATTACCAGAAGTAAAATCACCAACAATGATAGGAACAGTTTTTAGATAAAAGTTTTAAATGACTTGAATTTATACATGCACACACATATATGTATGTGTATAGCAGTTTTAAAGACAATGCAATTTTCTGTTTTTTTGTTATTTACATTATACACTGTGCTCCAATTTAAAAATTCACAATTTTTAAGATGACCACCACTACTCAGTTTTACTTGTATATTCATATATTTACTCTTCTATGTTGCTAGTTTTTGAGCATGTGTTAGACATAACTTTGATAAAAATTTTCAAATGAGAAGGTTCTAAATTATCTACTTTTTTCTTAGCACTTCCCATTTTCATGCCATTTTTCTTCCAGAACAACTTTTAGCTAAACGTTTCAAGCTCAGACTCTTGCTTTTAATCTTGTATTTTCAAAAAGTATTAACTTTCTGTTGCTTCAATCCCAGCTGTGTTTTTCTCTTCACTGAACATATTCTCTGACTGTAAAGACAAGGAGAAAAAGTACAATCTCTAAAGGGAAGCAGTCTTGTTTATGCAGAACAACCTAACTTGTGAGCATGTGGAGTGCAATAAGAAAAAAACACAGATAAATAACTCTATCATGAAAAGAAATAACACATGGCATGATTACCTTAGCTATTAAAAAATAACTTATAATCATATAATTTTAGATCATGGAACAAAAATATGTCTTGTGGCAAAGTATGAAATGTGAGTTCACTGTCTTTGAGCCTCCGTGTTTAAAACTGTTACTCGAGAAACTGTTTTAACTTCCAATGAACTTATTATCATGAAATTGTTATTTCATACACTAAATCAATTCCTAAAGCTATACTGTGAGTTCTTCCAGTATTATATCTTGAGCTAGGCAGTGATTTCTTTTACTTCTCATAAGTTGATTTAAAATTGATCCTGGTTTCTACTTTGGATGTTATGATTCAGTGGAGACTATACGAATACATGTTCATATCCACTGTCATATTTTCTAGGTTAAGAATATTAATAGTTGATTGAAACTTTGAATATATACTAATCTAACACCACCCAATTGACACAAGTCTTGTTTCATAGTTTTTCTCACACATCTAGGTTACTTACGTTGCTAAATAATTCTGCATTTAATAAAAAGTTTCAGTAGTGGCCTCAGTTACTTTTCTCACTGCTGAGACAAAATACCCAACACTCAAAGTTAAAGGGGGAAATATTTATTTAGCTCACATTTTGTATGGTTTCAGCACATAATTGGCTGGCTGTAAGTCATGGTGGCACATGGCAGAGGGGCAACCGTTCGTGACAGCGAAAGACAGCAAAAGCAATGAGAGAGGGAAGAGAGCAAGCCTCTTTCCTTCCCTTACGTTGCATGCAGGCTACCTGCTCTAGGGCCAGTGTAGCACTTTGACATCCAATCCCAGCACTAGACCATGAACCAATCACAAACTCTAGATTCAACCAACTCGAAAAAGCCCATTGTCCATGACCACATGAGGTTTTGGGGGGCATCCAGGTAGAAAGCACAACAAAGAGATAAAACTGGTTAAGACACACCTGCATGTACTGACCCTTATTATGCAGCTATAATAATTATCAGATAGTTTTTATATAAATTTATTTAATAAGCAGAGAAGTTTTAAGAAAACATTCTCAAAGGTGTTAGCATCTATTATGTGGTATATGTGTTACAGTGGATCTGTGTATAGTTTGGACTAGCTTGAGTTTTCCCCAAAATCCTCATGTTGAGATCTAATCTCTAGTAATTCAGAATGAGATCATAGTTGGAAACAGTGCTTTGATGAAAATAATTAAATTAATAGGAGGTCACTATAGAAGGCTCACTCTAATATGATGACTTAGCTTATAAGAAGTGAGAATATGGACACAAATAATTGCAGAGAGAAGGTTATGTGGTAGCATAGGGAGAGATGAGCATTAATAAGCTAGAAAGGCAGCATAAGCAACAATCCTTACTGCATCTGCATTTTATACAATTACTTTGTGGATTAAGCCTCCTAATCTGCAGCATTTTGTTATGGAAGCCCTAGTAAACTAACAGGATAGAAATGTTAGTGAAAGGTCCTGAAACAATTGAGCTGTCACAGCTTCCCAGACTTTCTTTAATTTTTATGAACATGACAATTTTGAGGCATATTGGTGAGATATTTTATAGTCTCTTCTACTATTGTCTCAAAAGACTGAAGGTATGACTTACTGAGAAGAAAGAATACAGAAATAAAGCATTAGCATTTAGTCACATTGTTTTAAGAATGCATAGTATTAAAATGATTTATAAGAGTTGGTGTCAGCCTGATCATGTGACTGAGGCAGTTTGTCAGATTTCTCCTTTGTCAAGTCATAGTCTCTTCCCCCTTTCTCTTTTTTTTTATCTGTAATCTTTAAAAGGAAGGCTGTCTGCAAATCCAACAGAGGAATTAATTTTAAAAGTAATATGCATTTACTTTTATCAATAGATTTTAGTTTGTCAGAGTTTACCTTTTCCTGTAATACTAGGCAGAATTCCTTTTGTTAATTAATTTTTTTCTAGCACATAAAAGTTTTAAGAATTATACATATTAATGAGGCAAAAAGTGGTATTTTTATATTTTATATATTTTTTAGATCTTATGGTTAATATTTAATGATATCAGAATTAGCGTTTAGAATTCTACACAGAAAAATTATATTTCATAAATGTTGTAATAATGAACAAACCCTTTCCAGAAGTGTTTTCACCGTGTTAAAGTAACATTCTAGACTTGTTGTAAGTATGTTATTCTTACTAGTAGTTTGCAGTTATCTTGACGGCAAGCCTTGGAATTTCCTTCAGCATGTCCGTCTTCATCTCTAGTGGGGAGAGGCTTGGGTCTACCTGTTCCCAGTCTGGCGGTGGCTCGCACATGGCACTGGTTCCCAGATTGGACCTATTTGCTAGTGTGGCCATTGTTCTCTCTCAAAAAGTGGTATTTTTAATGCTTATGTATTTACATAATATTTAACCCTGGCTAAACATAACTATCTCACCATTTATCAATTCTTAATGATATACTGTGCTAAAATACTGAAATTTCTTTCTTTTAGCCTTTGGAAATGTATGTCCTCATTATCAAAGTACTGCCTACTTTGCAAAACAGACCAGATATTCTTGATTTTATCTAAGTGTGACTAAGTATGCCTTAATCAACTGCCCCCCACTCCTCCTTCTGCCTTACACTTCCTAGACTCTGTTAACCATCATTTTACTTTCAACTACTATGAGATCAACTTATAAATATTTCACATATGGTAGAGTTATATAGTACTAGGACTCTTCTGACTGACTTATTTCATTTAAAATGGAAATCTTTACTTCTATTCATGTTGTAAAAGATGGGTCATCTTTTACATGTGCACCATATTCTATTGCATATATATCAAAATTTTAGCTGTTCTTTGATCAATGGCCAATTAAATTATCTTATCGTTATTGTGAATATTGCTACAATTCACATGGGAATGCAGGTGACTTTTTAAGATACTGATATTATTTTATTTGAATATATACCCAGGAGTGGGATAGCTGAAACACATAGTAGTTCTATTTTTAATGTTTTTGAGGAGACTGCATATTGATTTCCGTAATGCTCACACTAAGTTACATTCTTAAAAGCAGTGTTCAAATCTTCCCTTTTCTTCACATCTCTGTTAGTGCTTGTTGATAATACAGGTTCTTACTGGGATGAGGTGATGTTTCATTGTGATTCTGATCTGGAGTTTCCTGATAATTAGAAAGTAAATATGTTTTTACCTTCTGGGCATTTATATATCTTCTTCTGATAGTTATTTGTTTAGGTCAGCTTTCCATTTTAGAATCAGCTTATGCATTTGTTCATTTGTATGGTATTTTGAGTTTTTGGTATTCCTTATATATTCCAAATAATAACCACTTGTCAGATGTTTAATTTACAAACATATTTTCCTATCCTTTAGGATGTCTCCTCACTTTGAAAATTACTTTCTTTGATATGAAGAAGATTTTTAGTTTAATTTATACCATGTGTCTATCAGTTTGTTAGCTGTGCTTTGGGGATCCTGTTCCTAAAGTAGATGAATTGGTGGGAAGCTATTATCCCAGAATTTCCTAGCATGAAAAACATTGAAAACAACTTTTCCAGTGAAGATAAATGTCCATGCTAGACTGTTATGCTATAATTAAT
>RJWM01028100.1:0-26017 GCA_004363535.1 Dasyprocta punctata | reverse complement strand
AGAGCCACCTTACTTCAGACTGATTCATACAAGCATAGAAGATCCAACATTTTTGTCCCAAGTTGGGACAGCTCTTAAGAACTGTCAAGTTTCAGAACACCTCACTAGGGTGGTTGGATTCAGTGGAAACTACATCTCAGCTCAACTCCGCCCAGTCCTACATCACTTTCCTCTCTTCTACATGCATTGACCTAAAAAAATACCTTAATAAGCCTCTGCACATCAATCTCCAACTCCAACTCTGCTTCCTAAGGAATTCTATAGGCAACAAGTAGATTAGAATCTAGCCATACCTCCTCAGCCTCTCAGAGCAGGGCGAGCAGAGCCACTAGCCCAATAATCATTACTAGCTTCTCCTTCTTCACCACAGGGATTTCTACTCCCAGAACATGAACTTTAATATTCTTCACCCCATCCCATTCCCTGAAGTGAGATGAGAATCCTGACTGCCCAAAGGTTTCAAGGACACAGTAACCCTCAAATCCTGCTGCTGGAATAGCCTATGATCAAAATATGGGTCAAAAGATGTTCTTGGGCCCAAAACCAGCCCCCAGTAATATATTTTCATCTAGGCTCAGAGCTTTGCAGACAGACCCAATTTTCCAGAACCTCATTCTGCCATTATTGACTGTCTAGTATTTGAGGTTCTCACGATGGCCACACATGAGAACTTCTCAGGTCTAGAAAGATATTTTGATGAAATAGCTAAACTAATCTAAACCATACCACTTGCATCCTAGAATCACAAGTCCATATGCAACATGGACAAGAGCCGGTCTTACACCTGTTCACTAACTCACCTCAAACTCAAGTCATTGAATGCCTGGAATTGTTGATGTGAAGTCCTTTTACCTGGTGATTGATAGCTCAGGAGGACATAAGCTCAGCAAGGGATCCAGGTCCTTTAAAGAAACCAAGTTGAAGAAGTCTATTCCATCCAAGTCAGAAACTGTTCTTTCCCTCACTGATGCAGTAAATTCTGATACCAAGGTTATGGGTAAGAGAACACATTCAAAGTCTTCTTTAAAAATAAAAGTGGAGGTTGGGTATGGTGGTGCATGCCTGTAATCCCAGTACTTGGGAGGCTGAGGCAGGAGGATGGCCATGAATTAGAGGCCAGGGTAAGCTACATAGTGAGTTCAAGGCCAGCCTGCACTACAAGGCAAGACACTGTCTAAATAAATAAATAAATAAGTCAAGGAGCTGGAAACTCCACAGAACATAGACTTCAGGAGACACCTGTCTCATTTGAGCTTAGCTTGGCTTTCCTAATGTGCAGCCTCCATTTGATGAATGAGCCAAGTTGAGAGCTGTCATGGCCCCAGTATTCTCAATATGCTAGGGCCAAGGTAGACCCTCCATCTCTTTCTATTTGGAAGGATGAGGGAAGGAGCAAGACCTATCTCTTGCTGCACTCAAACTTCACAACAGCTACTATCACAGACAGAATATAGCTTTGTCTGACTCATAAGGCTCTACTCCTAGAGGGGTCCCAAGACACAGCTTGGAGAGTTTAGGGTCCTTTTGCTACTCAAGAGGTATTTAAATGAGTACAGCTCCAGTGTGCAAGAGCTTGAAGTCCTCACTCCCTTCCCCACAGGATACTGAACAACTTTCCAGGACTAATAGAAAGTTGTGATCCTAGAGCAAAATATCACAGCTAGAAAATGCAGCCCCAAAGTTGAAAGAGGTAAACACAGACTTAAGCAAGATCAGCTTATCTGCAGAAGCTGCTAGAGACTAGTTTGAGGGAAATAACCTGATAATAGAATGTAATTCTAGGCTAGCTTGAGTGAGATGTTCCAGGAGCTGTAATGATAGGGGTCTGCATACTTTTCTGAGTTTCACCTCCAAGAAACTCACAATGAACATTGAAGAAAAATTTCATACCTCAAGCAAGGAGGAAAGAGTGACCATTTAATATATACTCAGCATTCTCCATTACAAAGGTCTGTCTTCCAAGGATGATCACAGTTTTAGAGCCTCTGACCTGCAGAAAGGATACTTAGCCAGGTCCAGCCACTGCCAGCCTGGTTTGCTTCAGGCCCACTACAAGTCAGAGATCTCATCAGAAGATACAAAGCTTTTCTTTCTCCTTACCACATCAGAGCTTCAGTATAACGACTGATTACAGCTGACAGTGTCCCAGAACTGCTTAAAGAGGAGGAAAAGAATCCTAGAGCCAGAAATCCAGAGCCTCTGGTCCCTAGCTACCACTGTGTTTAATCCGGCTCCTAGAAAAAAGCACATAAACTTTACACTAAAGCCTAATAGCCTCAGGTCCTGTTATCAAGTAGGTGAGTTCCAACTTTTACTAAAAATTACAAGACACACATAAAGACTTGATGATGGAAATATAGAGACAGGCAACTAGCAATCAGATGACAGGCCTTAGAGTTATCAAATATGGGATTTAAAATATCAATAAGTAATAGAAAAAAGCAACATGCAAGAAACATACAAGCAGAGAGATGGAAGCTCTAAGAAAGGTAAGGCTAAAATTCAGACACTGAGAAATGGAGAAGGCTTTGGGCAGGATCAGAAGAACATATACCACTAAGGAAAGATTAAGGAACTTAAAGCTATAGCAACAGAATATTCCCAAACTAGAATACAAAGAAAGATTAAGGAACTTGAAGCTATAGCAACAGAATATTTCCAAACTAGAATATAAGCTAACCAGGATTTCTGACATACAGGTTCAGCTTTCCAAATTCAAGTGAGTACTCAGAGTTATTCTCCCTCTCCCATAGATTAGGATGCAAAAGTGTTTCCAGAGTATAGACATGATACCTGGACCACCTATATGTCAGGTTCTTCCAAACTAAGCTATCCCAAAGTCCCATCCATGGGCAAGAAGCCATTTGGAAAAGTGACATACCAACCCTTACTTTCTTCTTTCCCAAGTATTATGAGCAACCTAATCATCCAGAGGGTCACAGGTCCAGCAAGACTCAGGAACAGAGACTGTTTCATGCCTCAGACAACTTTCCTTTTGATATAGACCAAGAACTTCTAGAATCAAGACTAGCTTATCACAGCAGAGAATAAGAATGGGACCAAAGTTTGTGTTATGGGTATGGCCCTGTGTCCCCCCTGCCAAAGCCTCATGTAGATATGGACAGGGCTGAATCTGGCGTTTGTGATTGGTTTGTTGTCTGGCGCTGGGATTTGTGATATGAGTGTTGCACCCACCCACGGGTGGAACTGACATACAGTGTAAGCGGGAGGAAGGCGTGTCCTCTCTCTCTTGCCGGTTCACCTTGCTGTCTCAGCGGCCATGAATGGCTGCCTTGCCACACCATACTGCCTTGGAGCCAACTGAGTATGGACTGAAATGCTCAAGAACTGTAAGAAATAAACCTTTCCTTCCCTAATTTTGGGTGTCAGGTATTTTGTCTCCGCAATGAGAGAAAAGTAACCAAGACAGTTTGGAAACAATAATCAAGAGTTTTCCAAATAAAACACAATCCCAACAACCCAAGTAGTCCAGCAAATCTGAAGCAAAAGAGCTTAAACATGTAGACACAATTTTTAAAGCCAAAAGTAAGAAACTCCCAGAAATAAGCAGTAAGAAAAACCTGATTTCTCAAAAACAGAAGTCAGAGAACTGTTGAATCATCATCTTCACTGTACAGAAAGAAGAAATCAACCCAGAGCTATACACCTGACAAAGGTGGGCTTCAGAAATTAAGGTGAAGTAGAGATACTCAGACCAACTCTGTGCAAGATACTACCAGATATACTGGAGAAGTTGCTCAACCAAAAGGTAGTTCATTCCAAGTGGAATTCTATGTCACTTGGAAAGAGAAGGTCACAGTCAGAAGTTGAGATTCAGAGGAAGTACCTCATGCATGTAACCAAGATTAAGAAAAACCCTAGCTTAGACACAGCATCCCTGGGCTGACCAACTGCAATTTCACAATGGACTTCCCTCTGTGGCCAGTTACCTCTTCGGTTACCCAGCATACCTGGCCTTCTTCTGCCAGGTGGCTGTAGCCCTGGCTACAAACTGACCCCTGAGAGACCCCACATGACTGCCCGCAGTCCCTCATCAAAGGATGGGAGTTTCAGCCGTCAAGAATCACCAAGATCTCTGCCCAGAGTCCCAGCTGGTGAACTTTAACATGGACTCCCTTCCCCGGTAAGTGGCACGTGCCCTCCTCAGCAGGAGACTGCCTGTCTGGCCAGAAGGCAGCATCTTACACTCACCCATGACCTAACTTGACCTAAAAATTCTTAAGACGAGAAGAAACAACTAGAGAATGAGAAAACTTTAGTATTAAAAGCCCACACCTCAGCCAAGACTTTTTTTTGTAGTGATGGGACAATTAAACAAGAAATATATTTTTAAGTATGTTCACAGTACTTGGAGAGGAGGAAAGGGTAGCCCCTAAGATAAATGAGAGCAGAAGGGACATGGGGTGAGAGCATCATCTGTGCTTAGTACAGACACCCCCAGATGGTGACGAGGGTGCTGCTCAGTATTCCCAGGTATTTATGCACAGAGGCATACTTTGGGCTCATTAACACCTCCTTTCCAAACAGGCACAGATATTGTAGTCTGACCAGAAGCACTCAGGAAAAATTTAGAAGAACTAGTTGGTCTGGCCTCAACTCTTTTCTCCCTGTACAGCAAGACACCAAGTCCCATCAGGCACTTGTTCCCCTTGTTACTCAGGAATCGTTAACAGAGCAATGAAACCAACAGCTATAGGACTCATCTTCCCTAGTCTCCAAAGGCACTGGATTGGCCCAAATCCTGCATTTTCTTGGATTTCTTCACATGGATTTGGGGATTTCACAAGGGATCTCCTAGTCCACGGTATTAATTGATTAACTTCTATTCACTGTGACTACCAAAACTGGTGCAGTAAAAGTCATAGTCCAGTAGGTTATTTTCCTCTATCAAACTCTTGAGGCAAGATTAGAACTAGTTCTAGCTCTTAAAATGCTGATCACAGGCAGGATTAAACCTAGTTATGACAAACTGGAGGGGGAGAAAGTGCCAAGAAACCTTCAGGTTGGAGGCTGCACCTGGTACAAGTGGTACAGGCAGGTGGCAGCTTGGCACAGCAGTGGAGAAGTGAGGGACCAAGGGAACTGGCCTCCTGCTTGTTCCCAAATCCACTGGGAATGCACACCTGCAGGAAGACATGCTGTCTGTCGGGAAGACAACCAGAATCAGGCAGAAATCCCTGAGCTAAGAAAAATCAGGTGAGAATGGCTTAGAAATTCCTTAGTAAGGAAAATCCCACCCTTATCACCCTTTCCCAGAGCCAGTGAGGTACAGTACATCCTGACGCTGGCCTCCTGTTCCCTCTGTTTAGTAGCAAAAGGGAGGCCCTGCCCCCCAGAAGTGATACTGGTGGACAGATATCTCTGGTCTTTTTCCAGATGTTCCACCTGAAGCTTGGTTCCTCTCCTCAACCAACCCCTAGAAATGGTGGTGAGTAAGGACTAAGGTCTGGCCCTCCAAGGCATTTCTGGACAGTAGCTGGAACCCTAAGGAAAACAAGCTCCAGTCAGTGAGATATTAGGAGCATGACTACTTCAATTTCATTAACTGTAACAGACTCCAGCAGTAGAAGGGTTAAGACAGGTGGCCAACAGCTTTAAAGGAGGCAGCCGTACTAAATCAGTCATGACAACAGTTCAAATAAAGGATGCTACAACTATGGGAGAGAAATTGGCCCAACCCAGGAGCAAGGTGGCTTCATTAAAGTAGGGATTGAGGAAAACTCCCAGAAGGAACAGAGTAGGCAATATGAGATGGACTACCAAGATGGGGGACTATATTAATCACTTTCTAGTAGCTGAAACGAAATACCTGACATTCATATCTTAAAGAAGGAGAAGTTCAATTTGGCTCATGTCTTCAGGGAAATCAGTCCATGGTTTGGTTGGCTCCAAAACAGAAACTTTGTAGCAGAGGAGAGTTGCTCACTTCATGGTAACTGAGAAGGCAAGCTGAGGAACAGTGCCAGAGAGAAGGACCAAGGACTAGATATAGACCCCAAGGCCATGCCTCCATGACCCACCTACAGACACCCAAAAATGTGTGCCACAAATCACCTGGGTGATCCAGAACCAATCAAGTTGGCAATCAACTCATCACAGGATGGATGGATACACCAGAGAAAAGCCTTATGGGGAGAAGGAATATCTGAAGGGCTTAGCGATTAAATACAGAGGGAAAAAAAACCACAAAAAGGGGGAAAACCCCATGCCCTAGATGAGTTGGCTTGATATGCTACACTTCAATACCAAGGAATAGACAGATGACAGATGAGGCCAGTGGCTCCAGGTAGAGAGGCAAGAACAGATTCTTTGGAGGAGGCAGCCTTCCAGAGAATAGATGGGAAAGATGTAGCACTCGGGGGGACACACAGGAAGTTGCTCAAGTCTGGGGATACTACCTCCTGAGGGAATATTGGAAGTAGAATCCATCACAGTGACAAGATGCAGGACTCGGGAGAAGTGTTCTACCCAAGACAAGAGCACCCCAATTCCCTAGAGCAGCCCCACCTGCAAAAGGAGGATTAAGGGCCAGGGCATCTCAGAGGGAGGTGCCACTTTAGACACTTGATGCCCTTTAACCAGTTGGTCACACTTAATGTGGGAGGTGACCCATGGTTCCCTCCTGCAGCCCATACTCTGGTCACCACCCACCTCTTCCCTGCTTTGTGACTTGAGGCCAATTGTACCTTCTTTCCCCTAGCACCTGGATACTGTATATTCATCTTCTTCACAGGAGCCTGCCCTGCTAGGGGTCTGCAGGCTGGGTGAGGTCCCAGTCTGTTCATCCTGCTCCCAGGAGTTCTTTAGTGAAGGTTGAAGTCTTCCCATTTCCCAGGCCCTGGTTCTCTGCCCTAGAGCCATCCGCCAACCTTCCTTCCCTGCCAACTCTGCTGGGCCAAAACCAACACCCCCAGTCCCAAGGATCTAACAGGACACACCAAGCTCTTGTCACCCATGTGAGTACTCTGAGCTTTTGTCTAGGAGCTCTGTCCTGAGCCACCAGGCCAGACTACAGAGACTGAATCCAGGCATTCAGGTGATCAGAGGCTGCTAATAGCTTCCTGACCAATCAAGTCAGTTTCAAGGCCCTGACCAATTTCCCAGGGTCCAGGCCTCCTAAAGAAAACCCTTAGTTTCAACATCCAGACCAGAGTTTGTGTGCCCAGGTCCAGCAATGGCCTCTTCTGAGGGTCCTGCCTGGGACATTGCTTCCATCTCCTTACTCCTCCACCCTTCACCTGGGCTGCCAGGCAGAGCTGCGCCCTCAGACCTCTGTCCTTTCTCCCCAGTCAACTGCTTAGCGGAGCACCTTACTACCAATCTTCCTCTGCTAAACCTCCCCAGAGACCCCACCAAGGGCCTTTGCTGCAAGCTAATCCAGTGCTGAGCAGCTTAGCCCAAGCCAGAAAGGCACAGTCACCAAGCCAGCTGTCCTCTCCCTGCCCAGAGCAAGCCCTGCAACTGCAGGGACACACCAGGCCTGGCAGTCAGAGCTCTCACCCAGACCTTCATCCCCATCAGCCATCAGCAGCACATATTCTGTGGGACGCTTCAGGAGTCCCCTGCAGACCCAGCCAGGATGGGCACTTTTCATGCCATCATTTCTCCTTGCACACAGCAGGAGGCCCAGGAGCCTGTCCGGCTCCCTCAGACATAGATCACTTCAGTACCTCACCCAGGACCTGCTGCTAGCCTGGGATGCAGATAGACGGTCCCCAAAGGGCTATGGCGGCCCAGTCCTGCCTGAAGGTTTTATGGAGACCTGCTCCTGTGCCTTCTTCCAGATCAGTCATTGCAATTTTGTAGCATGCGTTAGAGTCACCTGGAGGGCTTGTTAAGCCACATCGCTGGACCTCGTCCCTAGAGCTCATGAGCATGATTCATTAGGTCTGGGACTAAGGAATTTGCACTTCAGACTTGGCCCTGTGTAGCACGGATATTGCAAGTCTGTGGCCCACACATTGAGCACCATGGTCCTTGAGTCTGCAGAAATGTGAAGAGCGGTGTCGCCCCTGCAGGGAAGCACAGGTGGGGCTGGAGATGGAACCAGCTTTGACAGCTGGGGGTTGATTCCTTGAAGCTGGATAACAGGCACAGTCTACTTGATTTTCTGGGATTTTCTGTTCATGTGTTTGGTTTTTTCAGTACTGGGGATTGAGCCCAGAGCTTTTGGACTAAGCTACATTGCCAGCCCTCTGAATTTATTTATCATTTTTTATTTTGAGAATGAGTCCTCCTAGTTTGCTAAGTCCTCATGCCTCAGCTTTCCAGAGTGTAAACCACTGCCTTCTCCCCCTGCGCCATCGCCCCAGGTCTTTCATGTTTTATTTTGGGTTTAGTTGACACCTAATAATCATGCATATTTATGGGGTACAATAAGATGTTTTGATACATGTGTTCATATTGTAATGATCAAGTCAAGGTATTTAATCTATCCGTCATTTCAAGTAGTTGTCATTTCTTTGTGGTGAAAACATTCACAATCCTTCTAGCTGTTTTGAGATATAGTGTTATCAATTATAGTCACATTGGTGTGCCACAGGACATCTTTCCCCCATTTGAGAACCATATACATAGGAATTCTTTCCCCCTTATGGTAACATCATACCATGGACCAACCTCTCCCCAACTCCCCCACTCCAGCCTCTGGTTACCATACTTCAACTTCTCCTATGAGATCAGCTCTTTTACATTCCACAAATGAGTGAGAACATGCAGTGTGTATGGTCTTGAGGGGTGTTGGGGTTCTTTAGATTCTGGAAACCCCCAGGGTTCTATTATCTCTTGGGAACTGGAAGCCAGTGCTTGGTGCTTCTCAGATCTAGGTCTCAGCAGTGGGGAAGAAAGACAAGAGAGTGTGGGTGTGTTAAGCACATGCTAGAAATTCCAAGAGCAGGGTTCTAGGTCCAGCTCTGTCTCTAGCTCCCACAAGGTCACAAGCAATTCACTTGTCCTCCTTGTGTCTGATCTTACCTGGGTGCTGAGATCAGACCACATTTGTCATGATCTGAGCAGAGATTTACTGAGTGCCATCTGAATGCCATGCACTGTGCTGGGAGCGAAAGGTCAACCCTGCGGGCCCCTGCTGCAGCCTGGTGGGGAAAGACAGGGGAACAGTAACCTAGGGGTCTATAGGGCAGGTAGGGGTCAGGGCTACTCTCTGCATTTCCTTCCAGTTTGGGCCAAAGAGAAGAAAGACAGCTGGCAGGGAAGGCTGACCCAGACACTCGGAGGCAGGTGATCCCTGGCTCTCAGAGGGCTGGGCTGAGAGTTCCCCTGTATCCCACCAAGGCTTATCCCAAGGCTGGCCATGAGCTCCTGGGAGCCTGATATGCTTTTATAGTTTATACCTATGCGTGACTTGCCCAGGGTCACATGGCATGGGCTGCTGATGCCCAGGCCATCCAGGACCAGTGAAGCAGAATGGTTGGGGCAGGGCCTAGACATCAGGAAAGTCTCTGCGCAGTATCCTCAGTGGCTGGGAATCTGATCTTTCTTAGGAGGAAAAAAATTACCCCCCAAGAGCCTCCTTGGGTTGTGGGTGGGGTTTTCTAGCAGGAGTCCTGGGAAGATAATCAAATGACTGCAGGAGAGCAAGAAGTGGTGAAAGAAGGGTAGGAAGATGGGTGAGCCTGTTTTGCAAAGTATCTTCCTTAGAAAACTGATGAGTTAGGCTTTTACTCACGGTCGGGGAGAGCTATTGGAGGTCTTTGAGAAGGGACACGATAAAAAGCTGAGTACCATCTGCAGCAGCCTCTGCTTCCTCCTGCCTCTTCTCTTACTCCTGGATTTTATTACCTCCACCATGTGATGAAAAGGAAAGTGTTCTGGTCTCAGAGTCCACTCTGCTACAAGATGCAACTTTAGTGGGGACAGCGGTGGTGCCACTTTAGGTGAGGGAGGAGAGTTGCCCCAAGTTAAAAGGTTACAGTGACAACTATCAGAGCCTACCCCTGCCCCTTCACAACCAGTGAGCTTTCCCTGTGCAGCCTAGGACAAGTGAGTTAGCATCTCTGAGCCACAGTGGAATGACTTGGCTCCTTCCCCCCTCACCCCGGAATGCAACGACTGTACAGAAGCAAGGCACGTTCAGTACCTTTGGCTGAGCCCAGTGGGGCAGGAGGTGCTGAGGGGCCAGAGAATTGAATGGTTGGAAGAAATCTGAACAAAACCACTCCCTGTTAAGTCCCAAACCTGGGCAGAAGCGCAAAGGCAGGTGGAGTAAGCACATCTATTTTTCATGTTCCCAAGCTCTAGTATGAGAAGCGGGAGCAGGGGGGATATGGAATAGAAAACAGATGAAACATTGATAAGAACCATGTTAATATTGCAGGAGGGGCCAGGCCATAGGTGTGGGGGAGAGAGGCTGGCCTTCCAGGTGCCCCCTTCCAGCCGGGTGCTTATTCGGAAAGAAAAATTTGCATACATGGCCTCAGAACCAAGGGGCTGGGGCACTTTGGGAAGGCGAGGAGTGTCCTTCTTTGAATTCAGGCTCTAGTTTTGCTGTGTGACCTGGACACATACTGTTGCTTCTCTGGGCATCAGTAGTGCTAAATCCTCATATGTTCCTTAGTTAGGCTACAGATGGACCCTCGCTTGAGTGATGGACACGTTGCTCCAATCAGATTGGTGGCATAAAGTGGTAAAATGACCCAAACATGCATGATGAAAAATAAGAGCAGTTTTAACAAGGAGCTCCTTCCAAGTGACTTCCCTGGCCGGCCCTGCCCTGCCTTCCTTCTGTCTGTAGGGCCCCTTCCCTAAGTGGCTCAGCCCCAGGGCAGCCCAGCTGCTGGTCCTGTCTGACCTGTCTGATTTCAGTTCCTATTTGGGACAAGTCTCCCTTTGAGTCCCAGCTCTGGGAATAGCCACCCCAAGGGGAAATTCTTGTCCCAGAATGGGCCCAGGAGTGAGCTCACAGCCCCACCAGAGGGTAAGACAGTAAGGCCTCAGTCTCTCCCTCAGCCCTCCCTCCCATCCTTCCCTCTTGTTGCTGTGTCTACACCCCCGAGGCTGCTGCAGGGAGCCACAGTCTCAGCTGGGCTTGTTTACTTTTCTTTTTAAAATTTGTTTTGTAAACAAGTATGTCATGCCAAAAAATCTGGTACCATAGAGTGCTACAGTGCAGTCACCTTATTTTAACAATTGCAATGCTCCTGCCCACCGCTCAGCAAGACCACGGAGTCTCAGTGGGGAAGCCTGGCATGTTCTGCTTTTCAGGTGTGCTCACTAAGCACTGAACAGGACCCAGGCTCTCCACGGGTGCTGACTGCTGAACTTCCACAGTCACCCTGCTAAACCGGAGCACGTGGGTCTCTGAGAGTGGCTGCAGAACCAGGATCGCCATCAGGACTCAGCCGTCATCGGCACTGAGCTCTTCTGGCTCCAGTGTCCCTGAACAATAGTGTGGTTTGCTCTGCTGAGCCCACATCATGGTAGTGATGGGGAGTTCAGGAGGGGTGACCTGCAAACTCCTTCATTCCTAGTGACTCATCCCAGCTCTCCAGTTATCTCTTCATCCCCTGCAGCCATGGGGGCGATTCCCACTCCAGAGTACATGAAAGTCACATGCCAAGACCTTCAAAACTCACTTTGGGGCAGAGGAGGGTACTGAGAGGTTGGGATTTGGAGTTCCCCACACTTAGGTTTGAATTATGGCTCCCATGTTCACTGCATGTGTGACCATGGACAAGTCGCTTAAACTTTCTGGGCAGCATGGAGAAGGGTTGCTTATTATTTTATCTTAAGTGAGGATAATGCCACCTGATGAGGTTGTTGTGAGCCTTAACATGACAGTGAAAACACAACTCAGCGGGTAGAAATTCTGACACTGATGTTGGTGTTAACAGTGTCGATTTGCCACGGATCAAAGTCAGTTGTGGAGAGCTTGACTCAGACCCAGCCCAGAGGGCCTCATCACTGAGGACCCAATAAGTGCCAGCCTAGGCGGTCTCACTTGTGCCACGCTTCCAAAGAGGGAGCCCAAGGGCTAGGGCCTGCAGCACCTAGGGGGTCCCATCCCTCCATGCTGGGTGCACTACGAGCCTGTCCTTCCTCCAGCCTGAGCCGCTGGCCTGTGACACCTGCCAAAAGCCAAGTCCCTGACCTGTTAACACCCCCACGCTAGTCATGGAGCAGAAAGGAACTTGTCATTGCTCCCATGCAGTGCTCCTCTTCACAGGAGGAGAGTTGAAATCTCATTTAACTTACCAGGGCCAGGACAGACCCCAGGCTCCCTAACACCTATGCCGAAGCTCCTTTAGCCACTCTGCGCTGGCTAGATGTGTCCTTTTCTTGGGAAAACATGGAGAAAGCAAGTAGTTTGTAGAGCACACTCATGGCTGGGGCCAGATGTGGCCCCCACACACTAGATTTGCTTTGCTTGTGGCCCCCTTTTCTTTCTTTTCTCTTTTTTTTTTTTGGTACCGGGGATCGAACTCACAACCTCATGCTTGCCAAGCAGGCGCTTATGCTTCTGAGCTAAATCTCTGGCCCTTGTGGCCCCCTTTAATATTTTAATGTTTAACTCTTATGTAAATTGAGGAAGCTAAGTATGGTGTCACACATCAGTAATCGTAGCACTCCAGAAGCTGAGGCAGAAAGATCACAGCAAGTTTAAGCCCAGCCTGAGCTATATAGTGAGTTCGTGGACTGCTTGAGCTACATAGCAAGACCTCGTGTCAAAAAAAAAAAAAAAAAAGAATAAAAATAAAAATAAGGAGCTTCTGCATAGAAGTCCATTTTCCCAGTTCCTCCTGCTGGGTATAGGAATAAGGTAGCCATGGACCCAGAACCCCACGTAATACTGTTTCACCCAATAGTGACACTGGTTTTAGACAGGATGTACATCTCCACTTCTCCACTGTCCACACCAGCCAGCCTCAGTCAACTGCAGTGCCTTTCTGTCTTCTGCAGGAAGCCCTGTGTATGTATGTGTCCATTCATCCATTCCCAGACCTTCTCTATCCAACCCCCAAAACGCCTGGGCCAGGCGCTGCCTGGATGGCAGCAATCTCCTAACCTTTGGCTGGTTAGGGTCGTCTGGCAAAGCACTCAGCCAGCTTCCCAGGCAGGCTCCTATCTTCTCCCCAGGCCACGTGGAGTATGGGAGGACAGTGGCGGCAGCTGCAGCCTCTCTGCAGGTGAGGACACTGGACTCACCAGTGGGGTGGTGGGACTAGGACTAAAAGCAACAGGTGGCTGCTACTGTGTGGCCCTGGGGCTGCTCCCTGGCATGGTTGTTATTAGAACTGAGGGGCAGGAAATAGACCGGCCCTACCTGTGGACAGGTTGAGGCCTGGCCCAGCTCAGGGAGGAGGCAGCTCTGTGGGGCCTTTGGGGCAGATCCAGCCTCTACCTGCTGTGCTCCCAGCCCTTCTCCTGAGGCACTGCAGGTCCTGGTGAGGGGCTTGGGAGTAACACAATTGTACACAGAGCTGTAGAACATTATTGCTTTGCATTATTGATAGTTATTGTACCATGCAGGCCATAAATTATTGACAGGCCAGAGAGATGGTGAGGCGGGGCTGCAGCTGGACTGAGGGGTGCACTGGGGCCAGAGTCTGGCAGTACCCATCATGGAGGAGGGTGCTGGGCAAGTGGGCCAAGGTTGAGGGAGGAGCATACTGTGTTCACTGCAGAAAGGAGGTTGACAAGCCGGGCGTGGTGGCGCATGCCTTTAATCCCAGCACTTGGGAGGCTGAGGTAGGAGGAGCGTTGTGAGTTCGAGGCCGGCTTGGGCTACAATGCAAGCGCAAGGCTGACCTGAGCTACACAGTGCAACCCTGCCTCAAAAAACCAGGGCCAGGAGTTTGGCTCAGTGACTTAAGCACCTGTCTGATAGGTGCGAGGTTGTGAGTTCAATCCCCGGTGAAAAAAAAAGACAGGAGGTTGACAGGAGTGCTTCTCTCTTCCTTCATCCTATTCCTCCATCCTTCCTCAACTTCCCTTCCCTGACACCATCATCCCTTCCCTCCTCTGTCTTCTCTTCTCCCCACCAACTCTTCTCAGGTCCCAGCCTCCCTCCTTTCTCCTGTTCCTCATCCTCTTGGACCTTGAAGAGGACTTCTAGTGAGCTGGTTGATACCCAATAGAGCACTGAAAGGGTAACTCCAAGTGCCCAGTCACCTTAGGGCTGGAGGACCCTTTACCAAGACATGGAAAGGTCAGTAAAGAAACAGGTGGGAGACCAGGGAGGGGGTGGGGTCAGGAGTCCTGTCAGCCAGGTTACACTTGAGCAAGCTGTCAGGCTCCCAGGGCAGGTGGCTAGCGGTCTATTATCATACTCATGACTGATCCTCATCATATGCTTGCTATGTGACAAAATTTGGCCATTTTCACTTCATTCCCCCAGCAAGACCAGGAGGGAGACACTACTACTGCTCTCTGAAGTCAGAGGGGTTAACATACTTGTCATAGGTCACACAGCCAGTTATAGCCCAACTGAGATCCCTGCACAGGCAGGCAGGCCCTGAGCTTAACCATCTAACCGTCACACTGCCTATAGGAGTGGCTGTCCCTGCGTGGAGAGATTAGGAGGGGGCTTTATTTGCTTTTTGTGCTTATCTCTATTTTCCAAATTTTCTACAATGAATATGCATTGATTTTGTAATCAGAAAAAACACACATAACAAATTATATTTTTAATAGCATCTCCCCTCACCCCAAGTCCCCAGATGCCTCTAACCTTTCCCATCCCACCTCCTTGGAAGCCCAACGCTGTCCTTGGGCAGGAGGGAGGAGGGATGTGTCCTCCCTTCCTGTGGGCAGGCAGGGGTGACACACGGTGCTGCCCTCTCTCTCCACCTCATCCAAGTCCAGAGATGGGATTGTGGCATTGGGCGTGCAGCTCCCTCTGGCCTCCCTGCTCCTTTGCCTCCTCAGGGATGGGGTGGAGGTGGGGAATCATTTTAACTCTATCTGCCCACAGCAGCTGGGCTTGCAGCTGGGCCAGGTCAGCACCATGAAAGAGACCCTCCTAGGCCATTTCCAACACTGCCTATGTCCCCCAGAATGCCAGAATCCATTTCTGGTACCAGTTCCCCGGATTAATTAGCATTGCCAGACTGGGCCCATATGATACTGCTTTGCCTTCACTGTCAGAGCACCAGGCAAGAGGTTCGCTGATGCCTCCAACTCCTGGATATCCTGGAAATATGGGGTTGGGAGAGGTGACGGGAGGGAACCAGCACCTATGATAGGGGACAGAGTCTCAGAAGGAAAGCCAAGGTCTGCCGCTGATCTGCACACTCTGCTTGTAACCTTCCCAGGCGTGGACAGAGGCAATGTACCCTCCTCACTCCCACTCAGACCCCAGCCCCACTCACAAAGCTGGTGTCAGAGACTCCAAGTGTCACCAGGAGATGGCATTTTCTGTCTTACGAAGCCAACTGGCCCAGGCTTTCCTGAAGCATTGTTTATATTCACTTGCAAACACACACACACACACACACACACACACACACACACACACACGGAGGCCACATATAAAAATAGTTCAGATGCCCACTGAAGTGTGCCTGGCTGAGCAAACCATGTGCGTCCACTCTGGGGACACCAGTGAGCTTCCTACCAGGGAAAAGGATGATCTTTGTATGTTGACCTGGAATAAAACAAATGTTATAAGCAGAAAGGTAAGTTGTACGCTACTATAAAGCATATATTCTTTTGTGATGTTGTGCTGTGTTTTAGTTTTTTGGGGACAGGCCTTGAACTCATTATGTAGCCCAGGCTGGTCTTAAACTTGAGTGATCCCGCTGCTTTATCCTCCAAAGTGCTGAGAGTACAGGTTTGCCCACCATGCCAAGCTCTATTTTTTTTAAATTAGATATTTTGGTCATGTTGATATAAATCAACCTGTCTGTCTAATCTCAAACCTGATTAAGCAATTCACCCTGAACTGCTAGGAAATTAGTTAACTGCAGGGGCTGGGTAAAGGTACACCAAAAAGAAATGAACACATCTTTTTACATAATCTAGAAAAAGAAATGTGATTATAGGTTATTCTTTCTGCGTGTAATAAGGAAAACTTTAAAGAAAACTAGACCTAGCTGTACCTGCATGCCTCCAGACCCCAGACATGGCTGCGCAGGAGACATGAGCCAGCCTGCAGCTGGTTATAAATGTCTTGGATCTCCTGCCTAGGGCAGGGTCTGTCTGCAAGCATTGTCAGTCACACCCTTGGCAACCACAGGTCACTGTGAACTGATGCCCCAAGGCTCATTTGCAGGTTTTCAGGACTGGCCTCTGCTCTGGAAAGATTAGTTCATTCATTCAATGGTTAGGTCACCTCCGAAGTATGATTCCCCACCCCACTCTGAATCCTTCTGCCACAGTTCCACTGCCTGCCCTAACAATGCTGCCCAGAGGGGCTTCTGCCCTTTTGCTCAAGGGAAATGGTCTCTGCTTTCTCTTAGCTTCTAAAGCCCCAACATGTATGGGGCACCACCCTGGGTGCCCCATGTCCTCATCTTGACATGGTTGTGTAACTATTTCCTGGGAGGGGACAGACATACAAATATATCCAGGATGGTAGGCCTTCCTGATTTGGAAATGTATCTATTGCTTCTGCAATGCAAACCACAGAAGGGCAGATTCAAAGAACTATTGGCAGGTGGCAGCCACCAGGAAGAATGAGAAATTTGTCTTCTTAAAGGGACTAGAGACACGGGTTCATTCAGTGATCAAGCTTGCAGAACATATTCCAAGCTCAGGACAGAGCAGGGCAAAAATTTCCCAAGGAGAAAACCTTTGGAACAAAGTGATCTTTCTTTGTTTTGAAGGGCAATCGGCAGGGGAGAAGCTGGTGGTGATATGGGCATCCTTTGATGCTAAGGGTCTCAGATCCTTCCAGATTAATCAGAGCATTTATAGCAAGAGGCTCTGGGGTGTGGCTGAGCAAGTGTTCCTGGTGTGACTAGGGCAGCCCAGGTATGTGCTGGGTTGGGCACATCACCCCGAAGTCCTCTCAAAGGCCAACATCTTCAAAGAATTTGGTGAACCAACTGAGCAGATGGGAAACTGAGGCTCAGAGAGGTTGGGGGGCCCAGAGATGGGTTCAAGGCAATGGGGGTCCTGAGACAATTACCCTCTGACTTGGGCAAGCCCACCATAGTTGGCAGTCCCATGTATTCCTCCTCTTTCACCTGAGGGGTTTAGCTCAATGAAAAGGGCCTCAGAGACCCATCTCCACACACAGGCAGGGTTGGACAGCCCCAGAGGGGATTGGAGAGGGCAATGGCATAGATCTTGAGAGTATGGTGGCCCTGAAAGCTCAGCACCAGAAGGACAGGAACAAGGGGCATGGGCAGAAAGGATGGGTTTTGGGATCTGCTTTGCTGCTGACTTTCTATGCAGCAACATCCCAGTCCTCAGAGGTCACAGTGAGAGTCAGAGACTGTTCCTGTGGAGTTCCCTCCTGGTCCAAATCGAGATGAAAACCTGAGGTTCTTCAAGGGTCCTTCAAGAAAAGGTGTCCTGAAAGAGGCGGGGTCTGGAGAAGGGGCGGGGCCTAGAGATGTGGCTGGAGGACCAGGGCATCAAGGGAGTTACCTGTGTGAAGGGCCAGGAAGGCCTGGCCAGGGAACTCAGCAGAGGCCAGAGAGGGGAATGAAGTGTGAATAAGGCTGGAGATAAAATTTAAGATTCAAGTCAGAGTCTGTGCTGTCCACTGCGCCCTCGCGCGCAGCCAGAGTCACAGAGAAACCAAATTTCTAATTCTATTTCATCTTAACTCATTTAAATTTAAAAACAGACACTTGATTTGCTTATTAGAAAATTTTTTGATATGTGTGGAACCACGCAGGTACTTCATTGCTGTAAATTTTATGAAATCTAAACACTGTGATCAAATAATTTAGATGAAAATTTAGTGTCCAAATTGAAATGAGATTTGAAGACTTAGCATAAGAAGAGTGTTATAACTTTGAATAATTTTTATATTGATTACTGGTTGAAATAATAATATTTGAGGCATATTGCATTAAATGAAAAATACCAAAATTAATTCCACCTTAATTCCTTTTATTTTTTTTAATGTAGCCACTAGGAAATTTTTAATTATGTATATGACTTGTTTTAGGAACTGTAAAACCTGCATGGGTAATACCTCTTTGACTTCTAACTCTGATGCTATATGTTACTTTTTCATTAATCAGTGTAGCTATGTATTTGTTTAATAGACATATTCAAAGGAGCAGCTTTTGACCGTGAATTTTTGCTTTTGCTTGTGTGGCTTTCATCTCCTTGAGCCCTACCCTCTTCTTTATTATGTTTTACTTGCTTTTGACATTAGGTTTATTTTGCTCATCTTTTTCTATGACTTCACATGTATGTTCATAATTGAGATTGGTCTATAAATTTTCTTTCTCACACTATCCTTGATACATTTTATTATCAATCTCCTGCCAGCCTGATAAAATGTGTCGCACAGTGCTCATTATTTTTTCTATGCCTTGGAAGATTTGTCATATATCGGACTATTTCTTCATTAAAGTACTTGTTAATACCTTCAGTAAAAAAAACCACACACACACACACACACACACATATGTAACTTGCATTACATCTCTCCTGGACAACGCTGAGGATCTCAAATGCTGGCCTAAATTCAGCATTAAAATATGCATTATCCATTAAATGACTCTGACAAAAGCGGCCCTGGGAAGTCTCCCCGCTTCCCCAGAGGGCATAGGGCCCCTTCTATGTGCTTGTCCTCAAAACACCCTGTGCTGACCGCAACATCTAAGGTGGGGGTGGGGTGCTATGATTCTAAGGTTGTGAGAGTATTTTATTCAAGATGCCCAGAATTGGAAGGACTGGAGTGCACGAGCTGGGTTCTGTTTTTAGGCTCTGGTGCCCCACCAGCACCACCCAAGGTATCAGCAAGCTCCCTCTCCAGAGGCGGGTCCAGCCAGAGTCCAGCACAGAGTCCAGCAAGGCATGCAAAGCAAGCATGGCTACCCTCCCCCACCTCCCTCCTCAGCACCTGCACAGCCCAGGGCAGGTGTCAAACAGCGCAGTCCTCTGCAAGTTGGATTCTGGTGGCGGCTCCCAGGGGAACACAAAGCTGGGACAGTGCCTCGAATGTGACACCTGTCAGACCTATCAGTTCAGATGCTGCAGAAGGAATACACAGGCTGGAGCAACAGGACTCTAGTTCTTATCTTGAAATGTCCAAGCTCAGGACGCCAGCACACACGGCCTGCCTCAGGCCCTGGGTCTCCTCAGAACTTCCCAGCTCAACACAGATGTGCCAGAGGGGAGAGGCTGCAGCCACACCTGTCCCAGGCCCTGGGAGAAACCAGCCTGGCCTCTTCCCATCTCCCTGTCCCCACTTTCTCTGGATACTTCCCAAGATTTTATCCAATCCTTGCATTTACCTTTGGCCTGGTCCTTGTCACAGAGAGAGAATCTAGAGAGCAAAATTCTGGACAAAGCAATTTCTAGGGAAGCAGCATTAGACAGGAATTGCTGTGGAGCCTTGGAAGAATTACTTTGCTTCTCTGTGCCTGTTTTCTGAAGTCAGAAGACTCTCCTGGAATCCCCTCTTACCTCCCACACTCAAGGCCAAACCTTCATAGAGGTAAAGAGAGATAAAAAGAAAAGTCTTCTGTGTTCAGAGATAGGGGAGTTCACAGTGGCAGTGACGTACAGAGCCATACGGCAATGGCTACTAGTTGGACAGCTGGACTTGCAAACCCAGGTGTTAAGTGAAGGTTGCCCTTCACGCTTGCTGTTGCTCTTCAAACACTCCCCCTCGCTGAGAACACAGGAATAGGCCCATCTGATTGGTTTGTTCAATCAACAAACATCTATTTGGGAAAATGCTTGGTATGATGCCTAAAGCACATGAAACACTCTTTTTCTCCTCCTCCTCATCCTCCTCCTGTGCCAGGCAGTGGGTGTGCTCTTCCTCTACAGATCTTGTTCTTCCCTGAGGAGATCACCAACTAGTCTCTCCCTGTACCTAGAGACTTGAAGGACAATGTTGACAGTGCCTGCGTCACCTTTTATAGATACTCTTTACTGTCCCTCCACCTTCCCAAAACCTCTGGATACTTATGTCCCTGGCCCTGAACCCCCACCCCTTTTTTTTTCCAATACTAGAGATGAAACCCAGGGCCTCATGCATGCTAGATAAGTACTCTACTGCTGAGCTACATCCCCAACTCTTTTTATTTTTCATTTTGAGACAAGAGCTTGCTAAATTGACCAGGTTGGCCTTGAGCTTGTGACCCTCCTGCCTCAGCCCCCAAATCACTGAGATTACAGGTGTGCACCACAACACCTGGTTTGGAACCCTTTCTTTAAGCAGACCCCGCAGTGTAAACCCGCCTGTGTAAGGAAGTGGGTGGGGAGCCTGCAATGCTATTCCATACCCCTCCCACTGCAGCAGTTTCTAGGATACTTCTAGGGAACCCTGGGGCTCCCTGGAACACAGCTCAGAAACACTGAGGTGCAGAAAAGACCAAAAGTCAGAAGAATTGGATAACATAGCACAGGCAATTGTCTTGCTGGGTGACCAGAGGCAAGTTACTTTCCTCTCTGAGATTCAGGTCCATTTGGGTCCAATGAGAAGTTGGGATGGGTAAGTCTAAAGAGCTGATCACAATCCTGCCATGGACAGAAGGGGAGAGTTAGGGTGAGTTAGCGCGAGCAAGACAGCGGCCCCACCCCTCCCTAAACAGATGGCCTGGGAGCCGCCACATTCCCTCAGGTGGCTGTCGCCCTCAGGAGTGAGTCACCACAAACCATGAAGGCTTTGAGGTACCGCCTAGACACTAATTGTCCCAAAATATCTCTTTATGGTATTTTGCAGTGTCTAAAATTGTACCATTAGTCCCACATGCCTCTGGCTCCCCGCAATGTGTGTGCCGCTAGGATCTTGTTGAAACCCAGGTATGAGTCTGTGAGGGGCAGGGACAGCTCACCAGGAAGGACCTGGTGGGCCTGACCTAGTATCTGCACAGATAGGCTTGGGGGGATGGTGGAGGGCATCTGCAGGGACCAGAGACCAGCCTCATCAGCTGCGTCATCATCTGCAACTGGTTCCCAGCAGGGCCAGTCAGGAGCTACCATGCTCCCACTGCAAGCCCGTCTCCCTCCCCTGCCCTGTCCCTGCCGCCCACCCAGCCACCAAGCTGGGCCCTTGATCCCCATCCACAATCTGTGCTAGTACCCTGCTCTGTGCCCTGTGCCCTGTGCTAGGACTCTGCTCCAGGGCACAACTCACAGTAGACAAGCAAAGCCTTGCAGATTGCCAAGTGGAAGGATCCAGGTGACCTTCAAAGGGTTGCTGCTGCTGGATGGAGAGGAGATTTTAAGGGAGACCAGAGTGAGCAGTTGTGCATGTTCTGGGTTCACCATGCTGCTGCTTGTCCAGGAAGCTAGAGAACGACTTGAGAACCATCCAGTCTGATCCCTCTTCAAACAGTTTGGGAGTCTGAGGCAAGAGGGGAAGTGGCAGCAGCGTGGTACAGTGAAAACAGCCTGGACTGTCACCTAAGCCAGGTCCCAGCCTAGTCGTCACTCACAAGGTGGCCTCAATGGAGGCCCTGAGCCCGCCTGAGCCTCACTTCCCTCAGCTGACAGTGCTGCTGCCACCTCTGAGGGCCTGTGAGGGGACAGGAATGTGTGCAAAATGCCCAGAGCGTAGCAGGAGCTCAGCATCCTTGGCTGCCATCAGCATAAGGGGTGACCTGCCTGTGTCACACAAGAGGCAAGAGGACAAGCCAGAAGCAGGTCCCAGGTCTTGCAGGGGGCCCTGTCCATCCTGGAAAGATCCAGGCAGGTTTTGGCAGTTTCCAGGTCTGATGATAAGAGAGGGGAAAAAAATCAATAGGCTGTTACGCAACCCCAGGATGAGCTATTTTAAAAAGAGAGAAGAGAAGGTCTGGGGACACGCTGTGTTCCAAGCTGCAGCTCCCTGTTTCCTAGTGTGTGTTCCCTGAGGTGACTCTGGGAGAAACAGTTACTGACTGATCAACAGGAAAAGACTGTCCCAGCCCCAGGCACCCTACGCCCAGCCAGAGCACCAGGAAGGGGAACGTGTTCCTGCAGCCGGCCTGCAGGCCTGCTAGGGTGGGGCGGGGAGAGCAGAAGCCCAGGGCATGGCCAGCACTGGCCTGGGGCTCTGGTGAGTCATTGGGGTTAGGGCAAGTCACTCAACCCGTGTGATCCTCAGTGTCTACATCCAGGGCCATGGAAAAGCTTCAGGCGTCACATGGGGCCAAGGGGCTCAGGAGGAACTCAGAGAAGTTGGCCTTGCTGTAGGTCCAAGTCCTCCATTCGGGAGGGGGAGAAGCAGTCCCTAAGGTGAGAGCAGGATAGGATGGGGAAGTGTGGCCACAGAAGAGGTGAGGGAGCTGGGAGCTGCTTCTCTGGGTGGCAGGAGCAGCTCCAGAATTTCAGCTTAGGTGGGTAGGATTGAGGGACACTCAGATGAGGGAGCTCAGAGAGGGCAGCAGGGCACTTAGACATGGCACAGTATATTAAGGTCAATAGGTGACATTTCCAGCCTGCAGTGGTGATGTACCCCTACAATCCCAGCATTCTTGGGAGGCTGAGGCAAGAGGATTGCAAGTTCAAGCCTAGCCTGCGAAACTTAGTAACTTAGTAGTAAGGCCCTGTCTCAAAATAAAAGACAAAAAGGGGCTAGGGATGAAGGTCAGAGCAAAGGCCTGGGGTTCAGTCCCCAGTACCCACCTCAAAAAGATATTTAAAAGATGGTACTTTTTTTTTAAAGATGGTATTTCTTAACAACATTTGTGTGAGCACCCCAGGGCTGCCAGAACAAAGTACCCAAGTGGATTAGCTTAAAACAACAGAGATTTAGGGCTGGGAGTTTGGCTCAGTGGCTTAAGCGCCTGTCTACCAGGTGTGAGGTTGTGAATTCAATCCCCAGTGCCACCAAACAAAACAAAACAAAACAAAAAAACAGAGATTTTTGCTGCTTGTATTTTAAGAGGCTACAAGTTCCAAGTTCCAGGTGAGGCAGGGCTGTGGCCCCTCTGAGTCTCAGTGGAAAACTCCCACACCTCCTGCTAGCTTCTGGGTGTGACTGCGATGCCCTGACTCGCAGCTACAGCACTCCAGTCCTCCCTCTTCACCGAGTGCTCACACCGTCTTCCCCACGTGTGTCTGTGCCCAAATTTACAAATCCACGTAAGGACACCAGTCACACTGGACTAGGTCCACCTCCATGACCTCATGGTGCCATGGTTACATTTTATATCCGCAAAGACACAATTACCAAATAAGGTCACATTTTGAGGGACAAGGGTGTGAGGACCTCAAAACAGCTTTTGGAGAAGAGGAAACAAAGCAACCCATAACACAGCTCTTGGTCATACTGTTACAGGAGCATCAGAAGAAATGTTAATTGTCCACATCAAGCCATGTAACCTGTTAACTTCACTCTTAATCACTGTCCTTGTCACTGAGACCCAATACCCAACACCCTCACAGATGTAAGAAGAGTGCTTTTTATATTTCCTTTATTAATATGTACTTGTATTACATTAAAATTTAAATGCACAATGCCTGACATCTGCAATTTAAAGGAGGAGCTTATGTTTACAGTGCATGGTGGGGAGGATCCAAGGCGGGTCAGTGTGGCACAGGGGCAGGGTGGAGGGAAAGCTGCTCATGTCCTGGCAGCCAGGAAGCAGAGGGCCCGAAGGGAAGTCGGGGAGGGAAATATACTCTTCCGGGTCACAGCCCATGACCCAGCTCTTCCAACCAGATCTGACTCCCAACAGCAAGTCAGCTTTAATGCCCCTGAGATTCAATAACATTATAAAAGCTATGAGGCTCCTGGGGGACACCCATATATAAGCTTTAGCAAGTACTGTGCATGACAGGCAGAAATTAAGGGAGGATTAAGTCCTGCAAGGCCTCCCTTGTGTTGCCACTGGTAAGAGGGCAACAACAGCTGCTCCAGGAAAGAGGAAGTCCCTGTCCTCAGAGGATGGAAGAGCTGTCATTTAACAGGAGGGGAGCACCTGGATCGTCTCATCTCACAACAGCACTACGAAGTGGCCACAGTCCCTTTCCCACACAAACGACTGAGGCTGAGATGGGCTGAATCTTGTTCAAAGCCATCAATGAGAGGAATTTGGGTCTTGATCCAAGCGATCTGAATTCACAGCCTCTGAGCTCAACCTCTAAGCATCACTCTTCTGGGAGACATCCAGGTGCTGAGCCCTCTCCTGGTATTTCCACTCAAAGTGTCAATCCACAGTTATCAGAATCTAAAGATAAACTGGAAGACCACCAGGAACAGCATCCTCTCTCAGCTCAAATAACAAGATAAAAAGCTGCCCAAAGTGGAGGAGGTTGGGATCAAGTTAATCATAGGCGAACTGGGTCTAATCACAGCTGAAACTTGCCACCAATCAACTCAGCCTTGGAAGAATCTGATAGTCACAGAGGAAAACACATATACTCACTGGAAATGGAACAAGCAAAGAAAAGCAAAATCCTATTTTAGTCCTTACTTTTTTATAGATTGTATTCAGAAAAAAATTTAATATTTTGACATACATAAAGAAATAGGAAAATATGCAGCCAGCACTGTATGCAAGAGCCAGCTGTGCCCAACTTGTCCTAACTCTGGGTTCTGTACTCTTCCCCTGCACTGGCGGCTTGAACTCAGCCATAGTGGGAAGACTGTATTAGCGAAATTGGCTAATGCTGCAAATCAAGCCTGCCACTACCACTGCCACTTCTTTCTCTTCTTGTTCCTGCTTCTGTTCTTCTTCAGAGACCTGCTTGTTGAACATTTATAACATACTGCTGAAAATATGACCCATAACAAGAGAAAAACAGTCACTATAAGCAGATCCACAGATGACATAGTTAGCTGAATATTAGGATTTTAACTATAAAAATATTTTAGAGAATACACAGGAAAATGTAGGGATAAAGGGTAAGGAGATGGAGTATTTCAGAAGAGTTGTGCAACCATCATCACTAACTCCCAAAATAAATCTCATGTCCATTAGCAGTCATACCCTTCCCCTCCCCTTTATATCCCTCCCCAGTCTTATGAAACCACTAATCTACTTCCTGTCCCTGTAAATACATAGAGTACTATATTAATGTCAGATGAAACAGATTTCAGAACAAAGAACATTATAAAATCAGGAGGCCAAGACGGGAGGATCACAAGTTTAGGACAGCCTCAGCTACATAATGAGACTCTGACTCAAAAAAAATTTTTAAACTGGTGTCTTCATATAAGAAAAACATATTATAAGAGAAAAGGTAGTCATTTCATAATTACAAAGAATTTAATTCATCATGTGAAACTAACAATGTTCCTCATAAACATAAATATAAATTTCTAAAGAAAAATTTAGCAAATTTAAATCAATGATACAATAAAAAGAATACATTATAGCCAATAGAGTTCATCCAGAAATGTGGAGTTGGCTTAACATTTATCTATTTATTTATTTAATTTTAAAGATAGTAAAATCCAATAGAACATAACAGAACAAAGTCAATCAAAACAAAGCAGCAGAACTGGTACAGAACTTCAAAGAAAGATACTATGAAAACAATAGCTACTATGCTATATCTTGTCATCTTCAGAATAGCTGACCATTCCAACAGGTACAGTAGAACTGAACCAAAAACAAAACAGAATAAAACCAATAAAAACAGAATATAAAATAAAGCAAAAAAAAAAAAAAAAAAAAAAAACAAAAAAAAAAAAAAAAAAAAAAAAAAAAAAAAAAAAAAAAAAAGATCAGAGTAAAGCAAAACAGTGAGAACCGTATTGGGCCTCGAAGACAAGGCAGAAGAGAATCACCCATATTTGTTACATTGCCTACTGTCATCTTCCAAAGAGATGCTCAAGTTGCTGGCCCCAGGCCTGCAAAATCAACAAAACAATACTAGCATTTAGTTGCTTAATGTTCCTTAGTTGCTATCAATTTAGCCATACCTCTGAACCCGAAGGTTGCTTACAGGGCCGGGCGGGGGTGGGGGT
>RJWM01028099.1:0-26036 GCA_004363535.1 Dasyprocta punctata | reverse complement strand
AGGATGTTTTTAATTCTTCTAGTAAGATACTCAGAAGAAGACTAGCTGGGTCACATGGAACCTCCAATTCTAGTTTTTTGAGGAACCTCCACACTGATTTCCACAGTGGTTGCACCAGTATATACTCCAACCAACAGTGAAGAAGGTCTCCTTTTTCCCCCAAACTCCTCCATCATTTGTTATTTGTTGATTTCTTAATAATACCCATTTTTTCTAGGGTGAGATAGGATCTCAGTGTTGTTTTAATTTGCATCTCTCGAATGACCAGTGATGTTGAACATTTTTTCATATATTTATTTGCTATTTGTATTTCTTCATTTGAGAAGTGGGTATTCATCTCAGATGCCCGTTTTTGGATTGGGTCTTTAAATTTGGGAGGTCTGATTTTTTTTTTTGAGTTCTTTATATGTTCTTAATAGTAATCCTTTGTCTGAGGAACAAGTGGCAAACATTTTTTCTCACATTGTGGGTTGTCTTTTCACCCTGTTGTTGGTTTCTCTTGCTGTGTAAAGTTTTTTAATAAGATAAGATCCCAATTGTTGATTCTTTGTGATAGTTTCTGAACGATTGGGATTTTACTCATAAAATCTTTAATTACACCAACGTCTTCAAGAGTTTTACCTGTTCTATCTTCCAGCACATTTAGTGCTTGTTTTAATATTTAGATCTTCGATCCATTCCAATTTTAGTTTAGTGCACGTTGAAAGATATGGGTCCAATTTTAATCTTGGTGATGTGCAGAGTCAGTTTTTCCAGTACCATTTATTAAAGAGGCTGTCTTTCTTCAAGTGAATGTGTTTGGCACCTTTGTCAAAGATAATGTGGTTTAATATGTTTGGATTTTCTGCATCTTCTAATCTGTTCCATTGATCATCAGGTCTTGTTTTTTTTTTTGTTTTTTTTTTTTTTTTTTTTTTTTTTTTTTTTTTTTTTTTTTTTTTTTTTTTTTTTTTTTTTTTTTTTTTTTTTTTTTTTTTTTTTTTTTTTTTTTTTTTTTTTTTTCCAGTACCATGCTATTTTTATCACAGTAGCTTTATATTATAATTTCAAGTCAGGGATTGAAATGTCCCTACTTTGCCTTTTTTGCCCAGAATTGCCTTTGCTATTCTAGGTCTCTTCAGGTTCCAGACGATTAGGATTATTTTCTCTAATTCTATGAGATATGCTATTGGAATTTTGATTGGAATTGTATCAAATCTCTATAACAGTTTTGGGCATATGGCCATTTTCACTATATTGGTTCTTCCTATCCAAGAGCAAGTGATGTCTTTCCATTTTCTGATATCTTGTTCAATCTCCTTTTTCAGAGTACTGTAGTTTTCAAAGGAGAGTTCTTTTACATCTTTTGTTAGATTGTTTCCTACATATTTCATTTTTTTGGATCCTATTGTAAAAGGTGTTTTCCCCCAGGTTTCTCTCTCAGTGAGTTTGTCGTTCATGTACAGAACGGCTATTGATTTTTGAATGTTGACTTTGGAATCCAGCTATGCTTCTGTATTTCCTATTAAATCTTCCAGTTTTTTAGTGAAATTTTTGGGGTCTTCTATGTATAGTATTGTCTTGGTTACTTTTCTCTCATTGCTGAGACAAAATACGTGACACCCAAAATTAGGAAAGGAAAGGTTTATTTCTTACAGTTCTTGGGAGTTTCAGTCCATACTCAGTTGTCTCCAAGGCAGCACGGCATGGTGGGGCCACCATTTAAAGCCATCACAACATCAAGGTGAACCGGCAAAAGAGGGAAAACATGCCTCTCTCTCACCCTTACACTGTATGTTGGCTCCACCCCTAGGTAGGTACAACACTCATATCGCCAATCTCAGCACTAGACAACAAGCCTATCACAAATGCCAGACTCAGCCCCGTCCATGATTACATGAGGCTCAAGTGGGGGCCACCTGACCACACTATAACAAGTATCACGTCATCTGCAAATAATGGTACTGTAACTTTTCACTTTCCTATGTTTATTTCTTTCATTTCTATCTATATTCATTAGGAGAATTGCCCTGTAATTCTCTTTCTTAGTTGCGTTCTTCTCCAGTTCTGCTATCAGGGTAATGCTTGCTTCTAGGAATGAACTTGGGAATATTGCATCCCTTTCAATTTTATTGAAAAGTGTGAGAAGCAGTGGTGCTAGGTAGTCTCTAAATTTCTTGTAAAATTCAGCAGTGAATCCATCAGGGCCTGGGTTTTTCTTTGTTAGTAGATTTTTAATTGAATCTTTGATTTCATTGATTGATATTGGTTTATTTAGGATTTCTATACCTTCTTGATTCAGCTTTGGTAATTCATATGTGTCTAGGAATCTGTTCATTTCTTCTGTATTTTCCATCTTATTAGAATACAAGTTTTCAAAGTAGGTATTGATGATCTTCTGGATTTCTGTGGGGTCTGTTGTGATTTCAACATGTTCATTCCTAATTGCATGGATTTGAGTCTTTTCTTTCCCTTTTTTTTTGATACAATTGGATAATGATTCATCAATTTTATTCAATTTTTTGAAGAACCAACTCTTTGATTCATTGATTCTCTGTTTTGCTTTTATAGTCTCCAGTGCTTTAATTTCTGCTCTGATCTTTATAATTTCATCCCTTATATGAGTTTTTGGTTGTCTGCTCTTCTTTTTCTAGAACTTTGAGGTTCACCATTAAGTTGTTTATATGCACTTGCTCTGTTTTTCTGATATGTATTTACTGCTATAAATTTTCCTTTTAGGACTGCTTTCATTGTGCCCCATAAGTTCTGGTATTTTGTAGTATTATTATCATTCAACTCTAAAAATGGTCTAATTTCTTCTTTAATTTCATCTATTGCCCATTGGTTGTTCAGGAGGGTGCCATTTAATTTCCATATATTTAAGAATTTCTTGTGGTTTCTGTTGCCATGGATTTCCAGTTTCACTGCACTGTGGTCCAATAATATGCATGAAATAATTTCAATTCCTTTCCATTTACTTAGCATGTTCTATAGGTAGTATGTGGTCTGTTTTGGAGACTGTCCCTTGTGCACCTGAGAAGAATGTGTATTCTAATGTTGTGGAATGGAGCACCCTATAGACATCTACTAAGTCCATTTGCTCAAGACTTTTGTTCAGTTCTAATATATCATTATTGATTTTTGCCTGGCTTATCTGTCTCTTTTTTATTTTATTTTAAAGAGAATAAAACCAAGCAAAATAAAACAGAATAAAGCCAATCAAAACAAAACAATGAAAGTGATACAGAACTTCAAAACAAGGTAATAGTAACTCAACAATGGCTACCATAATGCTTCTTGTTATCTTCAAAATAGCTGTCCATACCATCAGACATAATAAAATCAACCAAAACAAAACAGAATAAAACTAATCAAAACAAAACAATGAAAGTGATATGGAACTTCAAAATAAGATAATAGGAAATCAACAATGGCTACTATAATATATCTTGCCATCTTCAAAATAGCTGCCAATACCATCAGACATAATATAATCAAACAAAACAAAATGGAATAAAATCAAACAAAACAAAACAATAAAAATGATACAGGTCTTCAAAACAAGACAATAGGAAATTAACAATGGCTACCATAATGCCTCATGTAATCTTCAAAATGACTGTCCAGACCATCGGACATGGGCATGTAAAATTAACCAATCATTACAAGAACTAAGTAACTTCTCTACTTCTATTATTATCTTTTCAGGAATTTCAGGTGTGTGACTTCTAATTTCTACTATCTTTGTGTCTCCTGAACTTGTTCTGTGTGGTCTGGACATCTGAGATTGTGTGTAGCTCCTTCACCTTGACATTTTCCTATGTTTCTCCAAATCAGCCCATTGCTGCACCCCAGTTGCTTCCTGCATTTGCTGCCAGTCCCTGAGTGCAGGGGGTTTGATTAGACATCTGAGTTCCTCTGATTTGGGGTTCCATGGGGTGGTGGTTCATCGATGCTCTCTGATGGCAGCAGGTCCTTGGGGTGTGGTTTCTATCAAGTCCGTGTATTCACAGGTTTTGTTTAGCTCTGCTATCTCTTTGCTGATTTTCTGTCTAGTTGTTCTGTCTCTCTGTGACATGGGGTATTGAGGTCTCCCGTTGCAATTGTATTACTGCGTATTTCATTTTTCCTGTCTACTGATAACTGCCATATATAGTTGGAAGCTCCTGTATTAGGTGCAAACATATTTATGATTGCTATGGCATTTGTGCTGTCTCCAGCTTTCTCAGTGAACACAATCAATCTTGTGTTTTTCTTCTTTGCTTTATTTTGTAGCTATTTGATTGATTTCTCATGGTCTTTTATCTTTCCTTTCTTGATCACTAGCTGCATTCTGTCTTCAAGATCTGAAATTTCATCCTTTCCTTCATTCAAACTGTTGCACATACTTTCATTGGAGGTTTTAATCTCATGGATCTCTTTTTGTATCTGTTTCATGGATTCCATTTCTCTTCTATATTGGGCATTTTTTGTTTCCATCTTTTTCTAAGCTCATCTATTTTTTTTATTTGGAACTTCTCTAATATCTTTCATATTAAGCATAATTTCTTTCTGTATCTGAGAGATCATTCTCCCTCTATAGCCTTTTCTACTTGTTTTTTTTAATTTCTGTTGTTGTCATTTCAGAAAGTTCCTTCCAACTTCATCTGTCTTGTTGAGTTTCAGGCCTGTCATGGGTGGGCTGGGGGTTTGGGGCGGTAGCCCACCTCTGTGTCTTGCCATTCCCCACCTTCTCTTTTTACTTTTACTCTGTCTACTATGTTAATTCCTGGCAACATCCCATGATGTATAGCTCCACCATTAGCATTGAGGCCTCTCTCAAGGAGAAAAGGAGATGTCCTTTCATCAGAGATGTCCTCCAGATGTAGTCTATTCTTTATAGCTATCCCAAGAACTTACTTTCTTCTTACAGTTCTGTGATAATATCCATGTTACATCCCAGAGGTGTACTGCATACAGAACCAATCTTAGCCTCTGGATATGAGGGCTAGGACTGGCCTTCTGTCAGTGGAGTTATCCAGGGTGCAACTGCTATCTCCCTGCCGCTTCAGACACTTCCACATTACTGACCTCACTAATTACCTTGCCCTCCAGAGGTGTGTGTGTGTGTGTCTGTGTTGGGCTGTTGTCCTTAGTCTTGGGGTTCCCACTGGTCTTACACTCTTCCAACCAGCCCTTCCCTCTGGGATGTAATGGAGGGGTGCAGAGTACAGACTCACTCTCCTCCAACCAGCCCACTCTCTGGGATGTAATGGAGTGAAGCAGACCACAAATTCACTGTTATCCAACTAGCCCTCCCTCTGATCTGTCTTTTTGTGACAATGGGGTATTGAAGTCTGCCAATATAATTGTATTAGGCTTATTTGATTTTTCATGCCCATTAGTGTTTATTTTATATAGTTGTGTGTACTGGTATTTGTTGCATATATATTTATGATGTTATCGCATCCTTTTGGATTGCTTCATTTACAAAAATGTAGTAACTTTCTTTATCTCTCTTCATCAGTCTTAGCTTGAAATTCACTTTGTCTACAAACAAAGAGTAGCTACCCCTGCTTTTTTCTAGGTTCCTGTCAGATGGAGTATTGTTTTCCATCCTTTGAATTTCAATCTATGAATTTTTTTTAATTAAATGTGTTTCTTGTATGCAGCATATTGTTGGATCTTGCTTCTTGATCCATTCTGCCAGTCTGTGTCTTTTGATTGATGAATTGAGGTTATTAACATTGATGGTTATAACTGATATATATTGACTTGTTCTTGTCATGTTAATTTCCATGCTGTTGGCACCCTCTCTTTTTTCCCCCCTCTGTTTGTTTGCCTTGCCTGGTAGGTTCCTTCTGTTGAGGTTCATGGAATTGTAGTCCTTGTTATCTCTTTCTAGGATGTCCTTCAAAACATTTTGTAGTGCTGGCTTGGTGGTTATAAATTTCTTCAGATGTTCTTTGTCATGGAAGTATCTTATTTTTCCATCAGTTTTGAAAGATAGTTTTGCAGGGTACATCAATCTGAGCTAAGGTTGTTTTCCTTTAGAACTTGAAATACTTCACTCCAAGCTCTCCTTGACTTGAGGGTTTGTGCTGAAAATTCAACTGTGATTCTGATGGACTTGACTTTATAGGTGATTTGTTTCTTTTCTCTAACAGCTTTTAAGATTTCATTCTTGTGTTGAATTTCTAGAATCTTGACTATGATATGCCTGACTATAACATTTTTTTAAATCACGGCTAATTGGAGTATTATATGCCTCATTTATCTGCGTGTCAAATTCTTTTTCTCTGCCAGGAAAGTTTTCTGCCATGATATCTATGAACAGTTTTTTGTATTATTTGTTGCATTGTCTATTTTTTCATTGACTCCAATCATTCTTAAATTGTTCTTCTTTGTCTCATCTAGAAGCTGCTGGATTTATTTCTCATGGTTCCTTGCTATGTTTGAGAAATCTTTCTTTTCATGATTGCTAACTGCAAGTCTGTCTTCTATATCTGAGAACCTGTCTTCACATTGGGTTAATCTGCTGCAAATACTTTTAAAGGAATTTTTATTCTCCTTAATATCTGCTTGGATCTGCCTTATCAATTCCATTTCTTTTCTATGTTGAGCATTCATGACTTTCATAATATTCTTAAACTCGTCTGTTTTTTGTCTGAATTTGCTCTAGTGTCACTAAGCATGGTCTTTATTTTAGACATCATCTGTTCAGTTATCTGAGAGATTATTTCTAATTTGATTTTTTTCTAGAGCCTCATTCAATTGCTACATTGTTAACACTTCACAGAGGCCAGATGGGAAGCTTTTGGATTGACCCACCTCATTGCCTTCTGGGCTTGCCTTTGGTGAACTGGATGTGTGGGGTTGCATCTTGTTTAAGTATCTTCTCATTTTCTGTTCTTTTTTTAGTTTAATTCCTGGGGTGATTCTTATAGATTGTCTATGGTGTGTTGCTTTGTTTCTAGTATTTAGGACCCTTAGGTAATGACTCCTTCTCTGAGGTATCTTTCAGGTGTAGATGGTTTTTGTGTTTTGAGTCTGTTGGAAGATCCTACCTCTTCAATTTCTTGCAGATTAGAAGTTGCTGCTTGTTGACCCAGCTCCTAGTTCTTTGGCACTGTGCCACAATATTTTCTGTGATCCTTAGTCAATCTCTGTCATGGAATACCAGAACAAACAGCTGTTTACAACAATCATGTTATTTTTGGCTATCCTGGTATCAATAGCATGAAACACAGTCTAGAAAATGACAAACTGAGCCAACCATTAATTTGCCACTTTTAATCATATGAACTAGTTTTGTGGTTATACAACAAAATTTAAAACAAATCAGAATTATATACAGTATAGAAGTCCTTAATTTATCAATTTTGCTCTCTGAGGTTAAAATTTAAAATGGGGTAAAGAGAAAATAGAGAAGTGGAAGAAGAGAAGATTAGAAGTAAGGTTGAAAGACAAAGGGTTTCACACTAACTTTGGAAAACTGGTGCTGAAAACTGGAGGGAAAGAGAGAAGGAAAAGATAAAAAGAAGAACAAAACAGAATCATAGGCACAAAGAGGCTAGAAACCATGCTCACACTCATAAAAACAAGATAAAACAATGAAAAAGAGAAAAAAAATAGCAAAAGGGAAAGCCAAAACAAAACCACTGAGAAAGAGAGAGAGAGAGAAAGTCCACTTTCAGGTTTGTCTCTGCTCTCACTAGTAGACGACCTGTAGAGATAGAGTCCTGATCTGTGTGGATCTATCCCAGCAAGCCAGCAGTAGCTTTTTGGTGGAGTAGTGGATAATCTCAGCAAGCCTGCACTTTCTGGTGAAGACCAGACTCATTTGGCTTGCCATTGTCTGAGCACCTCCCACAGGTCTGAGTCCAGCTGGGAGCTGTTAGACGGAGCCACTAGCAACTCTGAGTTCTAATCTAAGCTGACCCATCTTCAAGATGGCTCCAGGCCGAGAGCTTTCTTCCGTGGGAGGACTGAGCCTTCTGCACTCACCACAAGGCCCTGCAGTCCTTCACATTCACCGCTGTGTCTCTCTGTGGAAGACTACAGTGTTTCCAGCTGCCATAATGTGTCCAGAGGCTTGAACTGCTCCTCTCACACAGTGAGTCCTGTCTCAGGGGAAAGGTGCCACTGGCTACCTCCTCCGTCCTCTCCAAAGTCTCTTTCTTCACTCTCTCTGTCTGCCTCAGTTCACACTTCAGATTCTTCCTTGATCCAGGGGCCCCACCTCCCCCCTTTTTGTCCTCCTCATGCTGCCACCACACCCCAGTATCTGGGCAGCTACTCTCTGAGAGGTTCCTTCTCTGCTGCTTACTGCTGCACCATCTTGGACTCCCTCACCAAGAAATATATTTAAGCTTCTGTATTTTTCATGAGGTAAACATAACATTTAGTCATATGATCATTTACAAAGCTATGGGGAAAATCAGGGCATTTGGCCCACTATTATTTTTGATCCTCCAGTAAGAATCAGAAAACATGTACTTTTCTGATACATTTTAAAGAAACTCCTTAATATTTTGAATTGCAAATATTCCAACACATCAGCATAACTAAGTTTGTGTGAAATATGCCATTTCAGAGTTCATCAGTGTAAGGCTTATGGGATAATTTTGGGTCATGTTGATCTGATACAATTTTTGATCAGGTGCATCTTGGGGGTTCTATACCAGAGCAGTAAGAGAGAATTTCAAAGTAGTTTCTCCATTTGTAAATGTTATGGATATGGGATTTTTAAAGAACAAAAGTGCCTTACAAATCACTTAGTGCATCTTTATTTTACAGACAAGAAACTCAAGGAATGATCATAATAAAGAGATTCTGTTATTTCTCCCTGATTTACTTTGTCTTCCTCCCAACCCTCAAATACCCAAGGAAGGAAACACTACGAATTTAATTGATTGAGAGTCCAAGTCATTGATGTGGTCCTTTCCCCAGTGAATGAAGCCACTGTTCATTAATAGCCATGGGCATTGCAGGCCACTGTGAACTATTCCACTGGCTCTCTTTTCCATGTATCTCAGTGGCTAACTTACTGAAGCCTGGCTCAGTGGAGCAGGGCAAAAGGCTATCTCTGTCTCCCTCTTCTTTGACTTTCTTTTTCCAGTCAGACTGTGTGTCAATGAAATTAGAACCTGCTCTTACCTTCTGGATGGAGCAGCCCACATATACACCTAACTGCTGGTATGGAACAATTTCCTCTACCACAGGGGCCACTGAAAGTAGTAAGATTTTAAAGTTTCCATTTAAGTTTAGGGCAAGGTAAGTGGTACGCACTGAGGCAGCCAGTTAAAAACTCATACCCTTACCTAGATTTTACCACACAGTACCAGAGATATTGAATGCCAACCTCACATATTGATTCTGTTTTGGCTGCTGTGCTTTGAAGATACAGTGGAAATAAGAGTAGAGCAAATATTATTAGCAGGCTGAGGAATAGGTCAGGGTCTCTAATCTCAATATCATGAGACAGTTTGTAAACTCTAGCTTTGCCCCCTAAATTACCATCTGATTATTGACTTCATAATGTTTGATCATTAAACAGATATTGACTGGAAAGGAATTGTCTTTGTAAACAGTATGCATTTTGCTATCCCTTATTCTGACTGGTTCTTTTCCTTAGAATGCAGTGATGACTATGTAAACAACCAGGTTCTACTTCCTTTATTATTATTCACTTTTTTCTTCTTCACCCTATACTTTCTCTCCCCTACCCCTGTTTTCCTTCCCTCTTACTTCTGCCCTGTCTGTGCTCCAGCAGGAGTATTCCATACAAGCTCCTGTGGGTTTGCTCCACGTATGCTGGACCCCAGTAGACACTCTTGAAGTTTCAGGGCCAGTTACCTGTAGTCCTTGTTCCACCACCTTCCTGGTCGCTTCTCTTGACCAGTCAGCTAACTCTTGCCTGCCATATTGTCTCCATTACGTCACCATGACTCACAGAACATAGTTATGGTGCCTGGGGGAGTGGAGCAGAGGGAAGATGATCTGTAGCCTCTTCTAATTCATGGCCTTCCTCATGCAGGTTTTTCAAAATGATCCACATGGTGGGTCAGCAAGCATTCATACATAAAGAGCCAGAAAGAAAGCATTTTAAACTGGTGCAAGCCATTCAGTCTCTGTCACGACTTCCCAATTCTAGTATTATAGTATGGCCTTAATGTAGCATTTATGCCATAGTACACTTCAGATATGAAATATCTCACAAAGATTCATGTGTTAAAGGCTCAGTCTTCAGTGTGGCATTATTGGAAGAGGTAGAGCCTAATGAAAAGTTTTTAGATTATTGGAGACCAGCCCTTGAGGCAGGCAGTGGGACCCTTGTCTCTTCTTTCTCAGTTGCGAAGTTTTGCTCTGTCATGTGCCCCCACTCTGATGTGCCCCTTCCATGATGGACCTCTGCAGGTACAGAGCAACAGGGTCAGCTGGCCATGGGGTGAAACCTCCAGCTCTACTGAATAAACGTTTTCTCTTTATAAGTTAATTGTCTCAGATATTTGTTGCAGCAACTGAAATCTGAATAGAACAGATAATATGTAAATCAGTAAGTGTGGATATGTTCCAATAAAACTTTGCTATACACACTAAAATTTAGATTTCATAAATTTTCAGATATTGCAAAATATACCTCTTATTTTCTCCTTTTATCATTTAAAACCATTTCCAAATGATTTTTTAAAGTTCTTTCACTTTGTACACAAACAGGGTTAGATTTGGCATGTAGGTCGTATTCTGCCAGGTCAGACATACATGCTCTCCATTGTGAGTCTTTGAATGCATTTTTTCTGACTGTTTGTAAAACATACTTTGAGAAGTTCATCCATATTACTGCTACTTTTTATTAAGACTATATTATCAAATAATTCAATAGTCATAAGCCAGCTCAAATCAGTTTGTGAGCAAAAGAGAATATACATAAAATATTATAAATACTTTTATTTGGTAAATAAGGTTTACTACATGTCATATTATCCTCATATAAATAATTTACACAAATATTAATCTTGAAGATTTCCATTTATTGAATTAAGACACACATTGATCATATCACAGTACCAGTTTATTCCCTACAAATGCTAATCCAAGTCAGATCCCTGAGTTCCCTTTAAAAAGCTACTTGATTGTTAACATGTCAAAATCTTTATGGTCTTCAGTGTGTCTCTCCCATCATGCTCAGACCCTGCAGAATGTCTAGTGGAAACAGGTTATACAGAGT
This sequence comes from Dasyprocta punctata, assembly GCA_004363535.1. Lineage (NCBI taxonomy): Eukaryota > Metazoa > Chordata > Mammalia > Rodentia > Dasyproctidae > Dasyprocta > Dasyprocta punctata. Next base: position 14,848 of record RJWM01028099.1, on the reverse strand, counting down.
CCCTTGGCGTTAGTGAGTAATACTTCCCAATGGCTTTCAAATACCATAATATATAAGTACTACTGAGTATGTAATTCTAATAAAATGTAATAACATGTAGCTGAAAAATCTTAGTGACTCTTTTCAAGTCCTTTATGAGTAGTAAATATGGGACCAGAGTCATTTAAAAGGCTATTTATTTCTTTCATGGGAGTTCCTTCAACACAAAGAGGAGAAAAACATCAAAAGTGAATGCTGTCTTTCACAATAGGCCCACTTACTAGCAAATTGACTCAATTCTACATGTCAGAATGGCAGAAAATATTACTCGAGTTAATGTCTTAATAAAATTGTGAATCGGGGCATTTCTTGAATGTTTGAGGACCACAATGAAACTGTTAACATTAAATCTATGAATGCTAAGGTGCCAGCAATAAAGGAATGCCTGTAATACGTTAACTTGTAGAATAGTTGGTGATGTTACATAAATATAAATAAGAGATTTTAAAAGTTGTCCAAATATGGAATGAGTTGTCAAGGTAACCTCCTTCTTTAGCCCTTGACATCTGAAGGAGTGATCTAGGAGTCAGAGGGTTGAGTTAGGACAAAAATTTCTCAAATATTCTTAGGACGATAAAACCTCTTCTTATGTGTATGTACCAATTACCCAAGGTGAACATAATTACTATGTATTGCAATCATATGCTAATTTGAGAAAGAAAGAAAGGCCTCTTCTTATAAAACTTTCCCAACAAAATCCTAGGGAACACACCAATGATTATAAAACAGAATAGATTTCCTATAAAAACCACTATAACTCTCAGATTTTATGGCTGATATTATTTGACTACAAATAAGAATTATAACAGAAGAATGAAACTAATTCTGAAAAGACTTGAGATGATCCTAATTTCCCCACCCATTTCCTGACTCTGAGGCAGGACACGGGCAGTCAGAAATATCAGGGAAGATTCTTCGCAAAACAAAAACAAGTGAAGTCTGTGAAGCTCCAAAGTCAGCTCCTGGAAACTTGTCTTTTACTTCTAAGGAAAATGTGGCTAAAAGCCAGTATTCCTTCCAATATCTGAAAGATGAGGAGGGTGGGAGACTGAGCAGGGGATATTGCTCTCAGATACCTCTAACCACCCCAGGATGTCAAGGTAAAGAGTGAGCACCCCCAAGGAGTTTGCATCCTCTGCTGAGGAATCAGCAGTGCATTTCCACTTGTGCATAAGGAATATGCAAACTGGAACATGAGCAAGTATGGTGTAAGGAGGTGCATGTGGGTGCCAAGTTGAGAAGGGTAGATTTGTGACGATTAAGTTTTGCATGAAATTGGGTAGGACATCATGCCCAGATAATTGGCCAAACATCAGCCTAAACATTGCTGTGAAACAAATTTTCAGATGAAACTAATATTTAAATCAACAGACTCTTGGTAAGCAGATTATCTTTCGTAATGTTGATGAGACTCATCCAATCATTCAAAAGCCTTAAGACAGAGAGAGAAAAAAAAGAAAGACTGGTATGTGTTAAAAAAGAATTCAAGTCTTTTCTGAGTCTCCAGCCTGCCGTGTAATTTTAAACTTGCCAGCCTTTATAATCACACAAGCCAATTCCTTCAGATAAATTTGTCTTCATGTATACACATTCTGTCAATTCTGTATCTCTAGAGAATCATGACAGATATACCACCCCTCTCAGCTTTCTCTGAATGCTTGATTCCAGCCCTGCATGCTCAATTTCTCTTCTCTATCATGTTAACGTGCCAGACACCACTGCAGGGCATTATTCCAATCATTTCTAGTCCAAAGAGGCATCAACTCAAGTCTGTGTATGTTCGTAGCATGAGTTTCATCAGGCTTGAGTTAAGGGGCCAGGTAGGGGTGAGTGAAGTTGCACAGCCCAGAGAAAAGTAAAAAGCAAAAATCAGAACAACCAAAAATAGCATTTAATGTTATATATCCTCTTTAAAAGTCCCTCAGCCGTAATTATAACCCAGTGTTATTTTTTTTTGCTATCATTACCAGCCTTACTTGGCTCCTTTCTTATCCCAACATACACATCAAATAAATTTCAGGAAGTAGAAAGCATGCCAGCCAGATTTTCTCCTGCAAAAGGACACTAAACTTCAATAATAGAAATGTTTCTTGAAAATGAATTTATTCACTTGAGACTTTGAAAATATTTCTTAAGTAAGTGAAAATAAAAGGAAAAACTATGAACTATGTAAAAAAAACTATGAAAAGCAACTGAAGCAACATCCATGAGAATTATCATCATAAAATGAATTTTTTAGAAAGTATAATAAAATGAATAAAATCTTATATTCAATTTAAAAATCAAAGTAAAGCATAAAATAAACTTTCAAAAAGTAGAAAGAAAAGATCAATGAAACAGAAAAGTTTAATGAGCTCATTTAATTTCAAAAATGGTAAAATAAAAAAGAGATTTCATTGAAGAGCAATAGAAAAAGACAAGCTTGTGATGGATCTGTCTAAAAAAATACACGAATAAGCAGGATTGAAAAACCAAAACATTGGTCTGATCTAGAAGTAGGAAGAAATGTTTAAAATTTAAGAAAATATCAAATGCAAATGTTTAACAATAAATTTGACAATCTGCATGAAATGTGCAATTTGATATGAATGTATAAATTGTCAAAACTTACCCAAAACAAGGAAGCCTAGCTATATTATTGTTCATGAAACAAATTATAGTCAAAAACCTAACCTTAGAACAAAACAAGAAAGATTCTCAACAAATATTTATAACACACCAGACCAAGCAAGTTGGACCATTACCTAAGAAAAGAAATTTTATCTAAAATTTTTCAAAGTATCAAAAAAAGAGAAAGCTTCATATACCACCAAAAAGTAATTTCACCTTTGAGATGCAAACATAGGAATAATAATATAGAGACACAAAAAATGTTTTTAATTCATAAATCCAGCATACATTTAGAAACTACTTGAAACTAATTCTGGGAAGACTTGAGATGCCTGTCATTTTCTCACCCATTTCCTGACCTTAATGTATGACGCTGGCATCAAGAAGGATCAGAGAATGTCTGGTGCTCAGCACACCTGAAACAAGTTAAATCTGTGAAGCTCAGTGCTCAGCTCCTGGAGACTTGTCCTTTATTTTTAAGGAAAATATCACTTAAAGTCGGTATCCCTTCCAATGTTTGCAAGATGAAGAAGATGGAAGACCGAGTAGAAGACGATGTAGTAGGACAGCTAGTGATTTTCCTGCCTAACATGGTTCTTCCTTACACCAGTCCCTAAATATTTTTGTACCAGTGACACTGTCTTTAAGGAGTTGTACTTTGCTCTTTCCATAAGACCCACCCTCCAGTTTGCTTCACAATGGTGTGATTTGACCAAAACCAGACTAATCAGATCCTCTCTGCTTAAAATCTGGATCTTAAAAAAAAAAAAAATCCATAAGGTAATGAAGACAGGGTACAGCAATAAAAGGGCCCATTAATTTCTGTTGCTCTGCTCCTCAGAGGAGTCCTTGTTCTTGGCCTCCTGCAGTCATTTGGGTCTTACTTTTTTCCTTCAAAGTACTCCCACTTTGTTGCCAATACATCTGCCATTTATTTCTATTCAATTACTGTATTTCATTATTTGCCACTAGAGAAAGTCAATTCAAAAAATTAATCTACCTAGATATATGGTTTGCTTACATGAATAAAGATAGAGAAAATATAAAATATCAGTAGAAGTCTGAAAAAAACACTGTCTTGGAAGCCCTGGTCAGTGCCCTAGATATGACAAGTAACTAATTCTGTGCAATTATTATAATGACTTTACAACTAGAGTAATGCTTTGAAAATCATTTAGTACATGTCCTTTACCCTAATTTTTGAAGGATAGGTAGGAGCAGAGATTATAATATGATTTTACAAAAATACAAAATGCAGTAACATTCTAACAAGCCAATAGGATTATTGTTCTTTTGGGTAGAAAACATACAGTCTTTCCATGACTACAAAGCCATATGAACAAAAAGCAACAAAGAGCAAGTTTCAAATAAGTCTTTTCTTTTTCTGGACTTGGAAAAGAAATAGATGCAACAGAACAAAGTTAGCAAACATTGACCTGATTTTCTCCTCTGGCCAAGGAAAAGAGGAGATATACAAGATAAATAAGGATGCAATGGGATATCATATTTCCTCTTCCATTTCTGAGAGAAGTTCAATTTATAGGTTACCTTCATGTCATAATAGGGGGATTAAAATGCATCAAAGTAATTTGAAGATGCATACAGAGTGAGACATTTTTAATTAAGTTTATTTTTAGTTGCAATCCAGTCAAGTCAACAACCAAATTTCACCATCACTACATTTAAGTGTTTTTGCTTCAAATTAGCAAGCAGAAGAAAAGAGCTCAATAATGAGCAAAAGAATTGCATTTACTCTCAAAAATAAGTGCCGAGATGATATGAGTTTTATAACCCCGTGCCACTCCATCTAAGTTAACCATAGGAAAATTATTAGAGCAAAGAGAATTGAGAATGGTGGCTAAATAGACACCTATATATAAAAGTCAGAAATTTTACTAATTACTAGAAATAACCAATTAGAAATAAAATTTTAGAGAAAGATCCCATTCATAATACATTACAATCTCCCCTTATGAGATGTATTAGATAAGTTTAAAGAAAATGATAAAATATTATTTTAGAGGGTTAAAAGGAAACCTAAATAAATGATGAGACATAAGATGTTTTTGAATCTGGTTTAAATTTTTAATGTTGAACCAATTTCAAAAGAGGTTCCCTTCACACACACACACAGTGGAGTTGAAAGGATGATCTTGAAATTTATCTGGAAGATTATTCAATAAACTTTCAGAAGGAAAAAATTGCTGTGCAAAAAATTAAGATGTGTTATGTACATGTATCACCTCCCCACTAGGAATATAATTATGTACTGCAAACATGCACAGTTGTACTTTGGGTCATGAACTTAATTCATTCCACAATTCTAGTCACCAATTAAACTGGTCACTAACCAAACTGAATTTCCCTATAACGTTCAAAGTCACCCAATGCAGATTATGTGAATGAAAGTAAAATTTTGCCAAAACAAATTGTTCTAAAACAGAAGCATTAGTGAACTGAGGTATTTAGTGGTTTGGTTCAATGTTGATCTCATGGAGAAATCTGATTGGGTTCTTGTCCAGTTTAGTTTGTGACCAGAATCATGGAGAGACTTGAGTTTGTGAAATGAGGAGCCACTACTAATCAAAAAACTGAAGAAAAAGAAAAGTAAATCAAGTGTTGTGGTTCCGATGTCTTCGTGTCCACAGGAACTGGCTTAGGTCAATTGTAAATAGATACACATTCAATTTTAAAAATTGACATGCCATGAGAAAAGGAAGGAGAGTTTTACCATATTAAGTATTAAAACATACTACAAAGAAACTGTAAGTAAAAATACCTCTGCTATTGGTATTAGAATTGAAATATAGGTAAGAAAAAAAGGGAAGAGCATGTTGAAAATGCCAGGCCAGTACATATTTAAAGGAATTAATATCTGACAAGATTTGTGTTTTAAGCTAGGATTTATTATTTTTGAGGTACGTTGAGGCTGTGCCTAAAGAGAGATCAGAGAGAACTGCTGTGGAATAGATAATTTGTTCTACTCACAGATTCCAAAAGGCTTTAGATTGGTTTGTTAGTTTACTATTTAAAGTTTAGTTGACCTTGGAAGGGGCAGTCTCTCCAGGGTCAGTAAGGCTGCAGATGTCAAAAAAAAAAAAAAAACCAGAAAGTAAGTCAGGCATGATGACACACACCTGTAATCCCTGCACTCTGGAAGGCTGAGGAAGGAGGATGACAAGTTCAAGCCCTCTCTGAGAAATTTAGTGACTTAGGGAGACCATGTCTCAAGACACAAAATAACAAAGGATGGCGAAGTAGTCCAATGTGAAGGCCCTACATTCAATCTCCAGTGCCATAAAAACAAACAAACACCACCAGAAAATACCAGACGTGGTTAATACAGATGGTTTTTCATATCAGTGGGGTAAGATTTGTTCATCTGCAAATTGAGTTCCCACGATTAGCCGTCGATTTGGGGATGCTATGAACATACTCAACTTTTGCAAGTAAAAGAGAAATATCAGAAAGAAAAAACATCTGAGCGAATTGCTCCTAATGGGTGCAGGAAATCAGGAATGAGCCACATGTGCGCGGCCCCAAAGCTCAGGAAATCCTTCTCAAGCGCCTCGCTGCCGGTGTCCTCCTGCTTGGGGCTGTGGTTAAGCGCACTGTGAACTGCCAGGACGATGCGCTTTCCCAGCGCAGTGAGGGGGAACGGACCTCCTCCTCGGAAGCCGGCACAACAGGTGGCTGCCACAGAATGGATCTCAAGAAGCAACAGGGCAGCTTGAGGGCCCCACATTGCCCTGCCCCTCTCTAAATCTCTGTTCGTAGTTTAGCCTTTGTTTCAATTACCATGGGGTACAGTGGAAGTCAGAATCAGAGGAACCAATGTGCCAGTAGTGGTGGCCGAATTGAAAGGGAAATTAAAATTTTAAATAATGCCTGCCAAGGAGGCTCACCAAGTCCAGGAGGGCGTGTCTGTGTCAGGACAAGCCTGATAGCAGAACCTTCTTTTCTTTGTGTAAGCTCGTCTAACAGATGGCCTTAAAATGTGCCTTTGTGTAATCCCTGTCTTTGCTGCCTTTATATAACTGATGGCCTCACAATGTAACTTGAAATGTAACAGGACATTTCTTGTTTTGTATAATCCATATTTTGCATAGCTGATGGCCTTGCAATGTAACCTAAAATGTTTAAACTCCCTTAGCAACCCATGATGCAACCCAACCCTCCAATCATACTGCACCAAATCTACCTTTGTACCTCCTCACTGGCTCTCACCATAAAAGCCCCAGAAACCCGCTGGGCAGGGCTCTGATCCTTTGGAAGAGATTCCAGTGAAGCCCACCACTGGTGTAACAAACTGCCGCCTAAACCTCCCTGGTTCTGTATCTTCCAATATGGTCCATTTTCTGTAACAGAATGAATGCAACAGGAGATGGGAGGAAGCATCCGCACGCAGGGCCTGTGAGAGGTGGATAACAAGCTCCCGAACTCAGCATCACTGGCCTCATGGTCCAGCTGGACACAGTCTGCAGGCAGGTACAGAACCAGATGGTGTCTGGTAGTCTCTTCCAGGACTTGCTTTCTTCTGATAATGCCTTGGATTTATAACGAGAGCTGGCCCACACTGCTGTCAGAGTTCAGAGCACACTCGCCCACAACGTGACACCTTGAGGCCTTCTCCCTCCCTTCTCCCTTGGAAGGCCCTCATGTGACAGGTACCCCAAACCCAAAGAAAGAAAAGAAGGTGCAGGGTGGCCAAGAAGCATCTGAACAAATAAGCCTGGTTAAGTCTCCCTCCGTCGGCTTCTGGCCCCTTCCACCCATGCTCTGTAAAACCTAAGCAAGAATACAGTTTCCCCCACTGCTTTTGGGCCTCATTCCTGAAGGCACGCCAGTGTCACACAAAACTTATGTTGCAAACAGCTGTATGCTTTTCTTTTTCTACTGTGTGTTTGTGGGTTTTATTTTCAGGCTCAGCCAGGGAATCTGGAGATGGTCAAGGAAACTTCCTTCTAACACACTGGTAAGTAAATAATCACTCAGGGTCATAAAGCTGACCACAGTGAGTGCTGTGGGTGGGGGAGGGGTGTGCGAGAAACATTTTAGAATAAAATTTAAAAGAGATGAACAAATATGATAAAGATGGTGAAGGTGGTATCCATCTTGCAGTTAGATAGGAATAAAGTCTTACACAAAAATTATTTGGAAAATTCAGTCATGTGCAGGTAGGAAAGTCTGTCTCTGTCTCTCTGTCTTTCTCTTTTTCTCTCTCCTTCCCTTCTATCCCTCCATCTTATATGGAGCATAAAGGTTACTAATATATACTTTCAAAATTTTCTAAATCAATAAAAATATAAATAGAAAAAATTTGCAAAGGGTTTAAACTGGTAATTCACAATAAGCTGATTTTTGTTTTAAAGCCTATGGCCTAAGACTGATGAAAATAAAAATGACGCTCACTAGGACTCAAAATACAAATAAAAATGATAATCAGTTTTCACATCAATTTGTAAACTTTATAAAAACAAGTTGAGTTGAGGATGCATCCAGTTTGCTCTTAACAGACTGTATTTGTGCACTTTGCAATCACTTCCGAGAATGGCTAAAAGCTTTTTTTGCTAGATTTTATTGAGCATGGTTGGTCCCTGGCAATACCCAAAGCATTTGGTGCAGCATGAACATATCAACACTTGTTCACCAATTCAGAGTACATAAGAACAGGCATTAAACAAGAAAATTTTTTTAAAAATCCCTAAAATCTTGCTGCTGATGTATATGAAAGAAATTTTATAGAACGCTTCCCAAACTTGATAATCATTCTAAAATATCCCTACGATATTGCCAATAGTGAGTTATGGATCTGAAAGAAATTTTTCTAAACTATGAATGTCATTTTAAAAAGTTTAAATTATGCTTGCTAAAGAGTAGACTAGCTTTCTAGTCTTTGTGGAAACACTACAAAGTTGTCCTAGAAAGAGATAATCTGAGAATACAGATCAAAAATAAAGGAAGGAAATATTGTAGGAGTATCTGGCATTCCTTTGTCATGTTTGTCGACTATTTAATACTTGAGTACTAAGTCAATAAAATATGAAGGATGCAATTCCAGTGGTGCTGCTTTGGGCAGAGACTTTCAGTCTTCTCAGTCCATATCTCACCTATTTTTCCACGCACATTTGAGTGCTCAGATTTGGACCGGCATGACTAGCAATTGGTTTAACAAAAAAAGGAGCCAAGGACCGAGAAACTCTATCTTTGTGTCAAAGGAGAGGAGCAAGAGGAAGCCTTGGACCTCATCTGCCTAGAGGACCCCATCAGCCTGGGAGACCACAACTTAAGTGGGTGGAACATGTGAATTGCCTAGGAGTGTCACCTTGGCAGGAGCCCTTAGAACTCTGGAGTCAAATAAATGGATTCTCAGGACATCCTAAAATATTCAGTAGTCATGGGGTCAAGAAATCAGCTCTTAATTTCCATGTAGCCTAATCTTTGGTCATAAACTTCAGACAGATCACCTTGGAAGTCATGACGGTTCATCACTGGAGACGCAGGACATCAAAGAGGGCTCAATTCCAGACGCAATAGAGTGAAAATGCTATTTGCTGCCCAAATGCCAGTCAGTGAGGTGTGTTCAAGGCTTTAACAGAATCAGAAGAAAAGCTTGCCACATACAAGTTGTCTTTGCCAATTGTCCTAACTGATTTTTCCAGAGTTGAGAGAAAAGAACCTACTCTCTTCCATCCCACTGTAGCCAAACAAATAACACATAAATCGCCAAGGCAGAAACTCCATTTTATTACCAGGTTATTCGAAGATGCTTACCTTTGCATATTTTTATATGTGTCATGAATAGATGATTTTTAACTTTTATTTTAAAATAAATAGACACACAAAAAGTCAAAATGATAACCCATTGATTCCCATGTTGTCTTCATCCACCTTCCTCTAATTGCACCTTGGTAAATAACTGTAGTCTAGGATCACCACATAGAATGTAAGATAGTCAGTTAAATTTGAATTTTGGAAAGCAAGTATTGTTGGTATAAATACATCCTGATGTTAATTTTTGTCTATCTGAGGCTTATATTCAGTTACATGCCTTGTATCTTTACCTGCTAAATCTAGCAATCTTAACTATAGAGTTGAAATCAGGAAATTTTGACACTGATAGAAAGTAGATAAGACTATAGACCTTAATCAATTTTTACATGCATCCATTTATAAACATACATTTTTGTAATTTTTTAATTTCAAGAACAAGAATGAAAAGTATCTGAGGCTGTGATGCACAGTTCATGTAGCTTCATCTAATTGCAGCCTGATTCGCCCTGGCTGAGTGAACGGTCTGTGCAAGATGGGTGGAAACCAGTAGATTTGGGGTTCACCCTCATCTAGAGTACTTGATTAGCTTGGCACCTTCCTGGGGAAGGTTTTCCCCTTGAATTTCCTTTGTTTTATATCCCTAGCCCATGATTTCCCATGTGAATAGCCACTTTCATGCTTTATAACAAGGAGAGTCAAATTCTTTCCCTTGGGCTATAATTTATATTCTGCAACCTACAATTCAATATTCAGTCTCTTGGATGATTATCTTTATTTTCTTTGTGAACAGTTGTGCTAAAAATAGGAAAGGAAAGCAATGCAGGGAAAACAAATCAAACTTCACACAGCCTACACCATGCCACCAGGCCAATTGGGCAACTTTCTTGAAGGATCACTGGGCAGCAATACAGGGGTGTGAGCAGCTAAAGTCAGCAAAAGGAGGAGGGAGACGTGCCCAGCTCCTCCAGCAGGCCGCTTCAGCACAACACATCTTTGCCTCTCAGAAGCAACATACTTTAAAAGCAAGGAGTGTTGCATGCCTGCGGAGGAGTTACAGAAAGAGAATTCCACAAAAGACATATTATAGCAAAATGGTACCCTGAGCACAAGAAAAGAAATTTGCAAGAACTTTGATTCTTGCATGACTGGAGAGGCCAAGTAAATCTAGACCCTGCTTCTATGTGGAAAAGTCTCCTAGCAGTTAGACTACAACAAGCCATTGGTGGACTTTCCACAGCACCCCACAGAAAAGTGAGGAAAATGAGATTTGTGTTTCTCATAGATAAGTATTTCAATTTAAAGGAATGTTCTTTGTGGTCATTTCTAGGATTTATCTATAATAAGCAGCCCTTTTTATTATGAAATGATTATAATAATGACCAGAGTTTTTGTCTTTTGCTATTCTTTTTGGCAAATAAAATCAAATGTGAAGTTATCACATTTGATTATAGTCACAATAACTGTAACACAATAGCACACAACATGAGAATAAGCATGTATTCCTCGGTCATGGGAATTGGCTGGGGCAACTCTGCTCCACCCACATGCTTCTCCTTCTCCTGTGTCCACTGCACTGTCTGGGGCCTCTTCTCCCCACCATGATGGCAGAGAATCAAGAGAGCAAGCCAGAATCTTCTTTTAGCCAAAGCAGATCATATGCTTGAGCCCTAAATCAAAGGATGAAGCAGTGCACGCCGCCCAGAGGAGGGGAAAGTTGGAACGCATTGTTCATTCTCCCATTGATGGAAATTACAGCAGCCCCTATTTTCTCCCAATATTTGCTGACCTGAGAAACACAACAGTTTGAGAACCACAAGCCTCAAGGTCATCTCAGATCCGGAAAAAAAAATAACATGATAAACAGTACTTTAGAAAAAACAGAGGAAAAAAGCACATGATTAAAATTTATCTCCACCAATACTGTGGGTCCCAATAGGCTCTGACATCCCAGATGTGAGGGTCCTGTTCATGCAGCTCCCATTTCAGGAGATCTGATGTTTCAACGGGGCAATTTACAATGACTGTACTGTACGTGTCACACTTTTATGGCACTTTTGATCAAATGGTAATGAGTTTATCTACTTATGAGAAAGGAAGTTACTATCTGGAATTCTGAGTGAGATCGTAGATAATGGAGTGATCCAAGTGCCGTGGATCCAATTTCCATCCAAGGAAACTAAAATCTTTAGTTCATTACAAATTCATCACCTAAATGTCCCTCTATGACAGATTATGCTCTTTCAAGTTTGTTCAGGTTTGACTTTGTCAATAAAATACTCAAAATACTTTAATACCTTTTCAACTTTTAAAAAAAAATTTTTAACACTGACAAGAAAATACACTGGAAATCTTTCATCATGGCCTCAAGTCAGAAAGTTTAAAAAGCAAACATTGAAAATTCTATGAAACCAAGCACTTTGAAAACTATCCACTCACTAGAACTAGGGTCCCTGAAAAACTTGATGGAGACCAGTAGCCTGAATTTTGTTCCAGGACTCATTTCTTATTCGTGCAGTTATTTAGTTTCTGTGTTCTTGCTTAGTTTCTCTCTCCCTCCCTCCCTCCCTCTCTCTCTCTCTTTCTCTCTCTCTCTCTCTCTCTCTCTCTCTCTCTCTCTCTGTCTCTGTTTCTCTCTCTCTCTCTCTTCAAACTAAGCAGTGGAAATGGGATTTAAATGTGTGTCTCTGTGTGTTCTGAAGCTCTTTTGAACAAAAACAATGCAAACCTGGAAATTATCTCATATTCCTGGGAAGAATATTGTTCAAACCCTAGCACAAAGCCAGGGGAGAACACCTGTCGCTTAGCAGAGGCCAAAATGCCTTGCTTCTCTTTATCAAAAGAAAGCACTGAACATACAGCTGCCTGTATCCCAGCCCTGGTGCTGTGGACAATCACACAGGAAGGCGGCGAAGGCCTTTTGTGTTCTAACCAGCTGATTTACCACGCATCTGAAACAGTGTGTGCTCCAGTTTGCTGGCATATCTGCTTTTGGGGGCCCAAGGGGTTGTGTTCACTTTAAGAAAAGGTCATGTGGACACAGTAACATTCACGGCTTTCACCAAGGAGCCACCCAAAGAGGAGTCAGTTTAGTATGCATCAAGTAAAAGCCCTGCTGAGGGACAGGAAGAGACGCTGAGAAGAGGAAGCAGTTGAAGAAGTGGGGCTTCCTCACCTGGTAGATCTCTGGGCACCTAGTGTTTTGTTCTGTTTTTTTCCCCCCATAAATGAATAAAGTCAGTTCCTGTCATCCAGTGCAGGCGATGTTTCCCATAAATACCAAGTGGCTCAGGTGTTTGGCTGAAACCAGTGGTGCCTGGTCTCTGAGAAAAGCAGAAAGGACATTAATCTGCCAGCAAGATGGACAGCAGGGAACTGAAGTTCTCTGGCTTCACAGAAAGAAATACATAGAGGAAACAGGTGCATCACAGTTCTGGAAGCTGAGAAATAGGTGAATGGTAGGTGACATCTCATGGTAGTGGAAAAGCTGAATCCCAGCCATCAGAGAAAAAGCCAAGAAGCCCCAGGATTTTACCATGAGCTTCCCAGATCTCAGCAATTTCCAGTGCTGCGTATGTCTTGATGGGGACTGAAACAATCAGACTGAGCAAAAGTGTCTCCGCAAAACTCTAGACACACAGATAGCCCCTCATATCCCATTAGCAAAACTACTGCCAATAAATGAATCCAGGAAATTGAGTGGACAGTTTGTCTTTTAAAGAGTATCTTTGGCTCAGTGGCTTAAGCACCTGCCCTGGCAGGTGCGAGGTTGTGAGTTCAATCCCCAGTACCGCAAAAAAAATAAATAAATGAAAAAATAAAGAGTATCTGTGGGCTTAGAGACACGCAGGCATTGTATAAGTTAGGATGTGCCAACAAAAACAGGTGGTTTATGAAAGCAATGTGCATACTTGGAAATTTTTCCTCAACACTTGCCCTTGTCCCTAACTTTTTCTCTACCTTTTCTAAAATCAAGTGCCTGCACTGGTATCATCCGGGCAAGATTTTAGAAGGCTTCTGGGGCAGGGGAGTGGGTCTGTTCTACCTGAAGAGATTTGAAGAGCTTGAGACAAGTCTTCACCACATCAGGAGACCCTATCTCACACCATGGCCTCCAAACGCTTCTCATTTCCTTCACTTATACCATTTCCAGTATCCCTTTCTTAACTGCCTCTGTCACTGTCTTCTACCTGTCATACCTAACCAAGCTCTAAGTCAAGTCATAATGGTGATTATCACCTATCCTGTCATTCCTAGCCTGCAATAGCAGACTCTATCCCTGCCTCCTGCCGAGCAACAGGAGATGTGTCTCAAATTTTTTTCACTTTCTCTTCCACCTCCCTGAAAGCTGGGTCACAGCTCTAGAAGCTGGAAAGTTGTGTTGTGGCACACTGATGTTAAAGTGCTCCATCTCCAGAGGTCATCACTATTTGTCTCCAGTAAGTGACATTAGCTTATTGTCTACTAGGACAGTATTAAAGCCTAAAGCCTACAGTATGATGGTGCAAACAGCTGATGTTTCAGTTTTATTTTATTTTTAAGAGCCTAGGTGAAATATGTAGATTTACCATTTCACTTAGAAAAATAAGAAGCAAAAGGCCAGACTCCATTTACTCTCCTACCCTTTCTCTTTCTCAAAAAAACAAAAACAAAAACAAAAACAAAAACTCACATCAGGTGAAAAATAAATTACATGAAGTTTACAAAATTAATTTTTCTACAAGTAAGTGGTTTTATTATTCAAGCTGCTGAGCACCATATTTTATTATTCCAAACCCTTGGAATAAAATATTTGAAATGTGGGATGAAATTGTTTCAAGCTGCTTCACTAAACAGAGGTAGACCGAAAAGAACACTTGCATATTAACATAAAACATTTATTGGGAGATCTGCAGGCACTACGATGAAGGGAAATGTCTGCAATTTTTATTGCTAATAAATTCCATTAAATGTGTGGTTTGTGGCCATTTTTTTGGCCTCTGTTCTGTGCTATGAAACTAACCTCAGATAGTGGAAGCTATATTTAAAGATTTTTATCAACCATTCCCTGCAAAGAATTAGAAACTTCCAAAAGCTCCTAGTGATTAGGAAGAGATGAAGGATCAAAGAGCTATAAAAAAAATTAATTAATTTCATTACTTGTTTTGTTCAAGAATTAAAGCTCTGTATTTCTATAATCCATGAGCTTTTAACAAAGATAACAAGTGAGAAGAACTGTTTTCAATTTTTAATTATCTTGCTCAACGCATATTTCCTGACCCAAATCTGAGTTCCCCTCCTCACCTCCCCTTGAGTCTCTTTATGACGCACGGTTTCATCAAGGTCAAATTCCAAAGGCAAAGCATCTGCCTCAGCGTTTGCCTCATAACATTTTCAATAAATGTTGGACCCTTAGGGTCCTAAAGGCAATGCGAAATACATTTTTTTT
>RJWM01028098.1:0-26018 GCA_004363535.1 Dasyprocta punctata | reverse complement strand
CTATCCCTAATCCCTAATGCTTATACTTAGGGTGTGGTTGTATTTGTTTTGTCTTCTGTCTTGAGATCTGGCCTGCAGGGAGAGGTGTGGGTCTCCTCCAAGGTCACCAAGACCTCTGGTTTTCTGTGCCCGTTTCCTTGAGGGCCTAGCCCTGTCTGACTGCCTATAATATTTCTGTCTAACTCAGCTGCCTGTAACAGCTTGACTGAATTGTCTGTAACCCTGTTTCTGTATGTATGCTACACGTGTATTCCTTTATTCAGTGGCTGAGCTAGGTCTTTGAAGAGCAAATATACAAATATAAAAAAAACAGGCGAAGGAAAGACATCACACATACTCAAGTGTTTGTTCATAATTTTAAAATCTAAATGGTAAAAGTAATTGTAATAAGAAGTTCCAGAACACCAGAGTGGACTAATAATGATTTGTGTTGATTGAAGATGATAGTACTTTTGGAAATCTCTTCTTTAGAGATCCAGCTTTTTCTGTACTCCCTATGAAAATTTGCTGGTATTTCATTGGTTTGACCAATATAAAACTGTCTCAGGTGGCTATTCATTGCTCATTACAATCTGTAGGCATATTGTTTCTGAGACTCACTAAATTCTGATTGAAAGGAACGACAAATGCTGGGTAAAAAATGTCTTCCTCTTAGAGAGTATGAGTGATTCTCCTTCCATGGTTTACCTACATATCCTGAACACATTCAAAGTTTTAGAACAATTTTTATCGAATATTGTTAAGGGCCACAGATTCATAGTATCTGGTTTTGCATATTTTCTTGTGGGATGAAAGAAAGGATTAGGATTATTGGTACCACCCACCTGAAATTTCCCATTGACTCTTCTTAGCATAAGATCATCTATGCCTTCATGAGTCATCTCAGGATTATGCTCAAGGTCAAGATCCTTCTCCAAAATTAACATAATCTGCTACTTAGAAAAGTCTTTGAACCACTCCCAAGATTCTGCTAAGTTTCCTGTGTTTTCCACTGTAATCCCTTCCTTGACTGAAAAAATAAATATGGGCTGCCCAGAGACAGCCCATATTTAGTCCAATATTTAGTCTTGAACTCGGTAGAAGGGTTTTGACCCTCCTGGAGCACTAAAATCATAACACTTACCTCATCTATTTTAACCTTCGCTATATACTGGTTTGGGAGATTTTGAATCTAGGCCAGGTGTCTGATAAAATATAATCATTATGATGTGCACCTATCCACCTTATTTCAACCTACTTTTATTTTTAGTGATTTTATTAGTACATGCTTGCATACATATCCCATACATAGTGGGCATTAGTCCATATGCATATCACCTCTTGATTCTTTTACTTTTCTCTTCCCCACCACTCCCTCTCCTCTCCCTCATTCTCAGATATACTTCCAATCTCCACAAATTCCACCTCTTCATTTCATATCTTTACATTACTCAACTTTTGATTTCTAAAAAACATAAGAGAAACTATGTACTTTTTAACCTCCTATATCACATGCACCTGATCCTTCAATTTTTCACTGAATCTGGCATCCTGCAATAAATTGCAGGTCTTTGTACTGTCAAATGGTCATGAAAGTAAAATTTTTGAGTAGATTCAGTATGTAGAGGTGCAATGGCAGTGCAATTAAAGGCCATCCTCAAAAAGTATTTTCAGAACTGTATGTTCAAATCTGAGAGTGTGTTCTGAAGAAGATTAAAGCAATTTGTAGTTTGCTATAATACATACTTGAAAATTTAAGCATTCACCTTATTTGTAGATAAAACCTTGAAACTTCAGTGTGTTCATAGATTATTTAAAAATTGCAATGTTCACTCTTCCTGGAAAGTCACATCTTTTTGCTCATAGCTGCAGATGTGGTGGGTTTTAGATTCACCATTTGGAGCAGATATGCACACTTGAAAAACAGAAAAATACAAATCATAATGCCAAGAGCATTATATCCACCTTTTGTTTTCATTGCCAATTTATGAAAAATGAAGATAAGCTTTCCCAAAATCTGGATGTAGAAATGCTTTATCACATCATATGTGGGCACTGATATTTTTGTATTGTCATCAATTATATTTCACCAGATGGGTGCGTGTGTGTGTTTGACTTAAAACAAACACAACATTAAACAACACACAGCAAGTTGCAGAGTGTGCAGGGAGACATTGTGAAATGCAACATAACTTGTCATTTCATTTCTAATCATATCAGAGTGAACTGTGTTGGGATGATGTATATTCATAGTTGAAGAAATTGGCGATCTGTTCTTCCATCTAATTTGTATGTTTTTTCAAAAAGCTAAATGTATTTACAAATATCTCTCTAATCTATTTTGCAAACTCTATGAAACCCTGTCTTTACTCCTTTCATTTTTTAAGAACCATTTTTAAAAATTGCTTTTAGATATTCAACAATGTACAAACATGTTAATTTTATGTTTCATGCACAGTTTAAGTAGTTTTACTAACGCTGAGGACACAGAAGTTTAGTCTGCCTGTGCTTGTTTATGAAATAACGGTATGGCTTTTCTCCAGTCTCTTCCAGTGTGAATGCAGAGGGAGCAGCTCTGTGGTCGCTGGAAGGTAACTGGTCTCTGCTTTTGCTAAGGCGAGTTCAGTGTGAGGTTTGGGTTGGTGTTATAAAAAAAAAACTCATGTTTTTGAATGAGTAGATCACACTCCTTTTATTCATCTTTCCTGATTGTCTTGTTGTGATCTTGTTTCAGTCTCTTCAGGTAATTCATGCTTGTATTTATTATCTGCCTACATACATTTTAAAAATTTGCATATTTTGAGGGATTTGCAGTTTCTGTCCCAGAAGTTATGCTTCATCCATCTGACTGAAATACTTGCTCACCTGGGCATGCAATCTGTTTTCTCATATTCATTCTCCCTCAGCATTGCCTATTGGGGGTCCAAATTTCTCTGAATATTCTGTACAAATAGTCTCTTGGGTTTTGTATCATGTTCATTTCATGTAGTTGACTTGTGTTTTTAAAGCTATTTAATGATTAAGAAAGTTCTTTGTCATCACCTGTTCCATGTCATTTTCAGCTCTATCCTAAAGGTATTTCATAGCAGGGGTCATCAAAGACCTCCCACCTATGTCTCCCACGTCAGCATCATCCATTCTGTCCTTAATACACAGGTCTGGAAGCTGATGAGGCTTCAGGAAAGTAAGCACTTCGTCATTTCTGTGCTCATACCAATGTTGAACTCACACGTGTGACATGAGGTATGAAAATATGAGAGGGACTGTGTAGAAGTTGACATAGTCAAAAATAGTGTATTAATGAATACAAGCTTAATAAATTTTTTGAAGTTGCACATCATTCTATTCAAAATATCTACAGTTTATGCAAATCTCTCCTCAAATAGCCCATTAAATATTGTAGCTCTTTTTAAGCAATTTATCATTTATGTCCATTCATGATAATGGTGTGATATTCTTAAGGCATGAAATAATTTATTAATTTGAAATTCATAGATTTCTGGGCTGGGGATGCGGCTCAGTGGTAAAGTTCCTGATTTGCATGCATAAGGTCCAGGGATTGATCCACAGCACCACCAAAAAAATAAAAATAAAATAAAATAAATAAGACTTACAGATTTCTGTTATTCTTGGATTGATAGAGATTCTAGTGATTTGGTTAGATGTTCTGAGTTTAAAATACATAAATAAGCCTACTGAGGCTTTTATCCTGATACTGTCCTACATTCTTATTTATGAATTTCTCTCCTATTTAATTGATAAACTGAAGATCAAAAGAATTTATCCTTTATCCATATACAAGGCAATGTATCAGACTTATGAAGCGTACTAATTTATGGTAATCACTGGTAATGTTTAAAGGTAATTATTAATAATGTTTAATTTATGATTAATGTGGTCATAGAATAAGTACCATGACACAAAGGAGGTCACACACAGAAACACACAATTTTCCAAGGGACAATTAGAAGAAAAATTTGCAAAGAACTCCCTAGGTGAAAAGTTTCTACTAGCATGGTCTGGAAAAGTTTTAAAGACTACATTAATCAGTTTCAGTATTAAGATGAAGTGTACGTGATTCCCAGACTGTTTTATTGCAGAAATTTAAATATATGACTAGTGCATGTATTAAATAAATTCAACCATGATCTGTATTACAAATATCAAAATATCTGCAATGCAGTGAAGCAAATCCCTCTGGGCATAACAAGCTCAGTGCCACTGTGCGAGGTGACTCATCACTCTTCTGACGTTGTCCTTCATATCCTTGTCCCTCAAGGGACCACAGCTGTGTGAAACACAAAATCAACTCTGACCATGAGCCATGAGTTCTTGGAGTTGGGAGCACAATAGAGAATCAGAACAGTGGCAGATGGTGACAGCCATCAGATGAGAGGCACAGGTGGAGAATACTTTTCTGTACTCACCAACTGAAGGCATTTTCATAACAGTGACAAAACTGGAAATATAAGTAGTGAGGATGATGAAGAGACTGCTCACCTCATTGAATGTGGCAGTGGCAAAATAAAAAATTTGGCTGAGAGAGGGGTTCATGCAGGAGATGGAGATGATGACTGAGTGCTCACAGAAAATTATTGATGAGGTTGGAGTCACAGAAGGACAATGCCAAGAGGAAAATGGTGAAAGTCAAGGAAGGAAGAGAGTATTCCCCACATGTAGTGCTCTGCCACCAGTGATGTGCACAGCTTTTGGGTCATGATGAGTGTGTAGTACAGAGGAATACAAACTGCCATACATCGATCATACATATTCATTGCTAACTTGAATGTTTCTGCCACTATACATGTGCAAGACAAGAAGAACTGCAGGATGCATACTGTGAAGGATTTGGTGGTCTTCCACAACCAAGTTCTCCAGCAGTTCAGGTGTGACAGTAGTGGAGTAACAGAAACTGATAAAGGTCAGGTGACTGAGGAAAGCCTAAGTAGGCATACAGAATTTGAGGTTGATGTCAGTGGTCAAGATCATTCCCATACTCCACACTGCTGTGATGGTGCAAATGGCCAGGAATGCCAGAAACAGGAGCACCTGGAAGTCTGGGCATTCTGAATGACCCAAGAGTATAAAAGTAACCTCTGATGTCCGATTTCCTTCAGCTAAAAACACCATTGCTAATATAGAAGATCTGAAATAATGATAATAAAAGCAATAATGATAATGTTGTAGTATACTTAAAGTAATTACTATAAGTAGGCATTGTGCTCAAGCATTAGAATAGATCCCTTGAAATATGCAAATAGTAGCATGAATTATAAATCAACCAGCTTCACACACTTAGGTAAAAGAGAGCGGTACAAGTCAGATAATGAATCCATGTAAGGTCAGGCAGCTTCTTAGTGAAGAGATAGGTACTGAGGATTTTGACTGGAGAAAGTTCATTGTACAGTTTTCCTTACAATGTTGCAAAACAACCCCAATATTAAATCAATGGAAGACTCTGCACTGAGGAGTCCAGAAGCAACTTTATTTTAATGCAGGCAGGCTAGGGGACTGAGTCCAAGTCCAAATCACCAGTCCTGAGTCAGCTTAGAATTCAGTTTAAATGCATTCTGCAAGTACGAAGTAGAAGGCTGATTGCAGGTTATTACATGTTGCATGCATTAAATCATGCTTGTCAAGCAGACTTGCTTTAAGAAGGTTTACTTAAAAAGGACTTTTCAAAATCACAAAACAAGAACATTCTGTGAAGGAAAGGAGTGGTTTTGAATGGAATGAGTAGAGTTAAATGTGTCCTTGGCTGGGCCAGTTTGTTATGGGCCTAGAGTCCTTGAAGCAAGATGGGAAGCCATAAATATATTTCTAGCTAGGAAAGCACAGACATCACTTTTGGACACAGTCAGGTGGACCTAGTGTGTTTTCTGGGAGAAGCAGCTGGATGCAGACAGTCAATGTGAACTGAGCTTAGCAGGCCATATGACAGGCAGCACGAGCATAGTGACAACGCATTAACTGATTTTTCATTTCTGAAATACAATGTCTATAAGTTTACTATTCTCTAACTTTTTCCCTTATGAGGAGAGAAAGAAAACCTTTGTTGTGTTAAAGAAGACAAATTTTTCATTGTGCCAATATTCCTGGTTTTAAATAGTAATAACAGAATAATTGCTAGGAATTCAACATTAAATAGCAGTGAGTGAGACTTGGAGAGGAAAAGGGAAGAGTGGGGATACCACTAGAGTTAGGATATTCAGTCACAGAATGAGATGAAAATGAGGTTTCATGAGTCCACAGAGCAAGTTCAGAGGCCTGACAACATTTTGCTATTAAAGAAAATAACTTGCTATAACCCGCAACTTGTGTGCATTCCCTTCTTACATTGCAATGTTACCTTCATGTTTAGAATACACAGCAATTTATTATCGGGGACCAGCCTAGATCCCCAAACTCCTGAATGAGTGTATGGTGAAGGCTTAAATAAATGAGACAAGTTGTATGATTTTAGGGCTCTGGGAGGATCAAAGTCCCTTCCAGAGTTCTTGACCCTGAGGCTATCATGAGGGCTAAGACAAAGAGCCTCTCTCGGCTGCCTACATTTATTTTCATAGCAGACAAAGAGTGGGGATACTTAGGAAAGCACAGGAAATGAACAGGATCTTGGGAGTCACTTCAAAGACTTCTCCAAGTAGTAAATTGTGCCAATTAAGGAGAACTGTCTTATCTCCATGATGACATTTATGGTGGGAAAGAGATGCTGCAGATATGTGATATTTGCAGCTGCAGTCTCTATCTATTTAATTGAGTCTGAGCTAGGCGTCATTGGCAGTGACCTTATCTTGCCCTTTGAGGTATCTCTGGCCTCATTGGCCACTACAGACCTCTGCCAGGACCAATGATTCATAGAGATTCATTTACTATAAATCAGCTCCCATCACCAGGCAAGGGGCCTAAGCCTTGGACAGGCCCACAGATAAAGAGAAAGCCAATTAGTTAATTTTAAATCCTGCTCAGAGCTGCTTCATAGTGGTCTCCAATATCTTCTCCTTTTTGTTTTTGTTTTTGTAACAAAAGCTGGATCAGGGTAAGTCATGGTTGAGTGTTGCCTACAAGTCAACCTGTCTTGGCTCCTCTTCAACAGACTATGTGCAGAATAAGAAGAAACACACGAATTACTCCAAGCATACCAATATAAAACCAAAAGTGTGCCTTCAGATAGTTGAATGGATTTAATTGATCTAAGACATCAGAAAATTTGCCACAATTTTGAATTTGTCAATTTTTTGGGTTTGTTGAGACAGCAATACCTCCTTCTGGAGAGCATTGATATCCATAGTAACATTTTGATGGATAGCTCATATGTTTCTTTATATCCTCCCAAGGATGTATAGATTTATTATAAGGCAAGAGAGTTATGCAAAAACGAGTGGCCTTGTAATGGCATTTTAATCCTTGTAACAGTTGTACTTTTTCTATTTGATCTCCCATCCATAACACAGAAGTTTCCAGTATGCTAAACTATATCTGTAATTTGGCATCTATGTTAGGGCCAGTCATGTCTGGTTCATGATAAATCTCAGGTGAAGAATCTGCCCAAGTAATGGGTCTAAGTAATGATGGATTAGGGACATAAGTCCAATACTCAACCCCTGAGACAGGTGTTATACATACAGATACTGCCAGCAGAGCCATTAAGGCAACCAAAAGATTTTCAGGGCTTGTTGGAATTCCCCTTCTGGTGACTATATCTCTAGCCTCACAAACTGCTGCTTGGATGTCATTCCACTGGATTACTTGTCTCTCCTGGTCTCTTAGGGGAGCTGGGTTGGCTGAGTCATCACACAAGACTGTCTCCAGCATTGGTCTTGTCTCCCACCAAGGCTGTATATTTCTTGTGGATCTTTTACCTAGTAAGACATAAACATAACCTTGCCTCCACATTATTAGCTGTATTGTTCCTTTAAAGTTTAAAGTAAGCACAGAAAAGGCAAAACATGGTTTATCTGTAGGAAAAAGATGAATGTTAAAAAAAGCAATCCCTTAAATCAATTCTGATAAGAGTCCAGTCTCTAGGAACAGCAGTTGGATTTGGCAATCCTGGTTGCATTGCCCCCATAGGAAGCAAGCAAGCATTCACAGCTCTTAAATCTTGTAACAACCTCCATTTGCCTGACTTCTTTGGAATAACAAACACAGGCACATTTCATGGGCTAAATGAGCTTTCTAGATGTCCTAGCTGTAATTGTTCTGTTACTAATGTGTGTAATTGAGTTAGCTTTTCCTTTTTAAGTGGCCATTGGTCTACCCAAACAGGCTCTTTAGTTTTCCATTGTAAAGGCAGAGTTGTTGTGGGAGGAGAAGCATCTATAGCCCTTGCCAAAAAAACCTGTTGATATCCAATACCTTGGCTGTTATTTTTAGGTGCAACATAACAGGCTTTTAGATTCCTTGTAAGCCTTTTCCTAGTCCTTTATCTTTCTGATATCCCATTTTAATCATAATTTGTTCAATTTTAGGATTTGAATCTATTTGTTTAGTTTCCAAATTGGAACATGTTTGCTTAGTTTTAAAATCAGAATTACTAGTCAGCACTAATTTCCATTTTTATAACAAATGCCTTCCCCATAAATTGACTGGAATAGATGCCACATATGGCAAAAAGAAACCTTTTTACTGATCTGGCCCCTCATAAGACAGAGGTGAAGTGCTTTGTAGCACATTTTGAGGACTTCCTAGTCTGATAAGAGATGTAGGAGCCCTTTGTGTCAGCCATGTGGCAGACTATTGTTCTGATGCAATTACAGATACATCCACACCAGTGTCTATTAGATCTTCAAGGCATTTTCCATTAATCTTTATAAAACACATAGGCCTGTTTTTAGTCACTTTCTGTGTAAAATAAATTTTTCTTTTTGTAGTCATGCTCTGATGACTTTGTTCCCTCTCAAACTGTCTATACTTAACAAAAGAAGACTGTTTTTATAGGTGACAAAACCAACTGTGCCACATAGTCTCCCTTTTAAAAAACCCAGAGATCCATAGCACATGCAAGAACTTGTATCTCATTTCTACAATCACCACCACTCGCACTAGGCACAATAGTTATTCCTTTTAAATTCAGTTCAGCCTTTCCCAGTAGAAGACCAATTGTTCCTTCAGGTGGGGGACCCCGGATCCCTGTAGGAATTTGGGTAGGCTGGTCACCTCTGATGAGAATGACTCTGCAAGCTGCAGGCACATCTAATCCTGCACTTCCAGTTGTTTCCCTGGAGAGCGAATTACATCTCTCCAGGGAGCCACCTTTTATGCCACTGTTGAATTGGTTTGTGTGTTTGCACTGCATAAAGCAGACTGGCATTTTGACTCACAAGTTGTTCTTCCTCTATTGTTTAGCTGGCCTGAGGGAAGGCCCTCATTTCATTTTTTGGCAAAGGTGTACCATCCTTATGGAATTTAGGATGACAATATTTGGCTCAATGCCTCCCTTTTTGGCATCTCAGACAGAGTCCAGGTGCAGGACCTGAGTCCTCTGAGCCAGAGGCACTTTTTGCTTGACTTGCTTCAGTGGCAGTATCTGCCTTGTTAGATCTAGCAAGAGCTCTGCAATTTTTTCCAACATGTCCCATTTTTCCACAGTTAAAACATTTCATCTTATTTCCTTTTGCATTTGCAAAACCAGCCATAATTTGAGCCATCATAGTTGTCTTATAGGATTCAGTTCTAATGTCCTGATATGCTCAAATATATGTTGTTAAATCATTAGCTGATTTTACAGGATTTAAAGCCTGTTTACAATCCCGATTGGCATTCACATATGTCAATTGTAAAGTTAAATGTTCACAGCTTCTGTGATTAAAACCTGCCTGTGAACATCTTCTTTTAATTTAGTCACAAATTGAGTAAATTGCTTTTGGTGTCCCTGCAAAATGTGTACAAAGGATCTTAATGGGGTCCCATCTTCTGGAATAGTTATCCAAGCTTTTTTAGCTCAATCTCCCAGTTGTATATATAGCTCTTCAGGACATTGAACCTGCTCCTCAATTGGCACATATTTTCCTGTCCCAGAAAGCATTTCCTCATTTATTGCTGGGCAAGGATGGAACCCGTCCTGTTTTTATGAGCCTACTCTGAAACAAGAGTTCTTACCTTTACATCAAAATGAAGGAATTGACCAGGAGACAGGCATGTTTGTGCCAGATGTTTGATATCATAAGGTATCAATTAATTTGTATCCAAAACATTTTGTAAGAGTCCCACAGTAAAAGTACTTTGGACTCCATTGTTAACCACACTTTGCTTAAGATTTTTTAGCAGTTCTATTTTAAAGGGCTTATGAACAAAATATTCCTCATCACCATCAGTATCATCTTCAATTCCAAATGGGAAGCAGGTAGAGCAGGTGTTATTCTCCCCCTTGGTGGCAGCTTCTCCCCTTACAATTTGTATGTGTCTGGATAGAGCTGTGTGAGATATTTTTTGCAGAGGCTCCTGCACTTGAGCTTTAGCTGCAGGCACCTCAGCAGGGGGCTTGTTGTAGTCAGGGGTTACATAAAGAACAACTACATACAAGACATAGAGTTTGTAATATTGTTTTATAATAGTCACCCAAATTTATACACAAGAAAGTGCAGGAAAATCTATCCACAACACTAAGACCTAGGATATTTAGCTGAGGGCCTGGATCCCACAGCAATATCATGCAAGAGTCCACTAGAGACCCCAAACACATGACAATGCCTCCCACAGTACCAACTGGGAATCTAAGAGCCCACAATAAGGACTCACACCAGACTGTTTACGGTTCTGTGCCGGGACAGCCAAAGTCAGTGGTGGAGCTAGAAAGTCTATGCCAACAGGGTGAAGGAGCTGTGCAGTGGGTTGAGGGTTCTAGGTGGGAGCTGAGAAGTCATGCTCAAAAGAAGAAGTGGGGCTGCCCTGAAGAGCACCACAGCCATCCCCAATGGCGATGAGGTCCCGTGCTCCTCCAACAATGGAGAACAGTTGAGCACAGATCAGGAAGCCCAGCGTGACAAACTTCTCCAGCACACAGCCTCCCCTCCAGAACCAGGAAGTGATGCACAGTGTGAGGAGCAGAGCTCCCGCAACATGAACCACAGCCACTCTCACCAATGAGGTCCCAAGCTCCTCTGACGATAATGGCCGAATCCATATTGGGGAAGCCAGCATGACAAGCACCTCCAGGAGAACCAGCGGCTCAAACAGCAACTCTTGGAAGAACCAACAATGCCTCCTTCTTCTCCACGTCCCTATTTATGCTGGCAACTTTCTTCAGGTGGAGCATCTTTACTCAACACCAGCTGAATTAATTCAGCTGGTGCTAAGTTGACCACCAGTTTGTAATCCATAACAAGGCTCTTTTATTCCCACCATTCCCAAATCAGAATCTGACTGCAAGCTCTGTAAGGAACTTAAAACTGAATGGACCAGATTCCAAGTTGAGAACATCTCAGGGGAAATGATTTTTCCTGTGCTGTGTGCCCTTTTAAAATTTTTTCCAACTCTTTCCCAAAGATCAATATGTATAGTGCCTGTTTGAGGAAACCAAGGATTATATTTGGTTACCCCTTCTAGTATTTTTGCTAGGTTTTTCTTGGGCACATGAGCTCCTGAGCATTTAAGCAGGCTTTGGAACAGCAATAAATACCTTTGCTCCTCAGCAGAGAGACATTGACCCATGGTTTTTACTCCTGAATAAAACAGCTTGTTCACAGGACAAAGACTCACCCTTCTTGTTCTTCCCTCTCCTCTCCAGGCATCCCTGATAAAGTTTCTGTCCTGTGAAGGCCTTCTCCATATCCACACTTTGTCCACTCTGGGTGGACTTACTTGTTCAAAATAAAATTCCTAGCCCAAGGATTTCAAGTCCCTGTTCAGGCACCAGTTATCAGGGACCCGGCCTAGGTCCCCAATCTCCCGAACAAGTGTACATCAAAGGCTTAAATAAATGAGACAAGTAGTATGATTTTAGGGCTCCAGGAGGATCAAAACCCCTTGCAGAATTCTTAACTCTGAGGCTATCATGAGGGCTAAGACAAAGAGCCTCTCTCAGCTCCCTGTATTTATTTTCATAGCAGACAAAGAGAGGGGATACTGAGGAAAGTGCAGGAAATGAACAGGACTTTGGGAGTTACTTCAAAGACTTCTCCAAGTAGTAAATTGTGCCAATTAATGAGAACTGTCTTATCGCCATGATGACATTTATGGGGGGAAAGAGATGCTGCAGATATGTGATGTTTGCAGCTGCAGTCTCTAGATATTTAATTGATTCTGAGCTAAGCATCATTGGCAGTGACCTTATCTTGCCCTTTGAGGTATCTCTGGCCTCATTGGCCACTACAGACCTCTGCCAGGACCAGTGGTTCGTAGAGGTTCATTTACTATGAATCATCTCCCATCACCAGGCAAGGGGCCTAGGCCTAGGACAGGCCCACAGATAAAGAGAAAGCCAATTAGTTAATTTTAAATCCTGCTCAGAGCTGCTTCATAGTGGTCTCCAATAATTTATCAAAATGAAGAAATTGTGTTTATGACATGTTCATTCCTTTGTTTTCCTTCTTAAGTTTTTCCTCAATTAATGTCACCAACATTCTTAATAAACTCACCTAGCAATTATTTCCTTATGTTCTGGTTTTCTATTGTTATCTTACAGTTTTACTAGCCATACTAGCAAATACTTACAGATTGTCTAAATTTGAAATTAACATAAGATAGGTTTTGTTGAAGCCTTCTGTGTTTGTTAGAAAGAGGAAAATATAGTAAAAGTCATAACTGGTTAGAAGAGCACCTTTAAATGTCTAGTGGGAGGAAAATTACTGCTTTAGCCTGATAAAAGAGCTGTGATGAAAGTGATATATATGTTTATCTGAGTCACACAGTTTTTGTTATATGACATGTTATTTTTAGAAGGTAAATATATATTCTGTGTGTAGGTTCTTAAACATTGGACAATGACTTTAAAAATTGAGCTAGTGTAGCCAATAAAATTACATCTCTGAAATGTTTGTATCAATAAAACATCTATTAGTCTGAATCCTTTAATAAAGGCTCCAGTTTTTAGTTTTGTCCAACCAGCTCAGTGTAAAAACTAACTGACATAGGTTTTATAACTAATTTCTCTGTCTGGCATTCAAATATTCTTTTCCTTCCAGAGAAAGGGAAATGAGCAATGGAAACGAAGAACTGCTCATGAAGGCCCAGCCCAATGAGAGAAGCACAGGCTTTGGAAATGTGGGTATAATTTCAATTTCAGGCAGTTGATATTAGTCTGATTATTGGAATGCACATTTCTGCATCAGTGGCTTAAAAGTAACAGCAATGTTATACACGCATCACAGGTACATGAATCATATGAGGAAATGATACTATCTCAAGTCTGACAGTTTTGGTGTCCAGGAAATGTAGAAATCCAAACTTCAGAAATTGTTAGCTTCATGAGTGTTAGCATTTTATTTCTCTGTATGTGTATGTGGGGGTGTTGACACAGGCTCATTCTGTTTACTTCAGGCTAGTCCAGAACTCACAGCAATCCTCCTGCCTCAGTGCTGGGGTTACTGTCATGCACCAGTGGATCTGGCTTTGCATTGCTTTTCCACCTTTAAAACACATCTAAGGCAGAGCTGATGTATCACTGTGTGTAGTCGGGCACATAAAGGTACAGACTAGGACATCAAAGGCAAATTCACCTCCCCCTGTTCTGCTTTGGGCAGCACCTTCCTTATTCCTAGTCCATGCACAGCCTTCTGTAATTAGATTTTTCCCACTTTCCTCTCTCCTTTATCTCATTTCCTGACACTATCTGGTCCTCTCCTCCTCACCTCAAGTTGAATATGTGGAAATTTTACCAAAGCCCAGCATTGGTTATGGTGATCACTGAGCTGAAGAACTGCCAGGTTTCCTGGAGTGGCCCTGCTCAGCCCAAGTTTTCTCCTCTTTCTCCCTCATCCCTGTGCTCCCAGACAGTCCCAGGCTGCTCTGCAATTTCCATCTATCAGTTATCAAAGCTACATGTATTTATTTGGTTTTACTTAAAACCTTAGCTTACTACTCGTAATATTCAATCTTTTTAATCTTGTCAATAGTGTGTTTATTCCATTTCCTGCTTCATTTCCTTTTGCATTTACCTCTGTGCCTTCTCTTTATAGTCTATCCAGCACTTTCACTTTATAAAGTGTTAGAAAAACCATTATGCAAGGAAGCATTCTATTCTCCTTGCACTGTTGGTCCACCTTCAGGCTGTATTACCAAATGACTAAAATGCCACAGTACATTATGTTCACTACTGCTGAGGCATACGGTTCTCTGCCATTGTACATGACACGAGGTATTCAGGACATCCTCACATTTTAGAACATTCTTTTTAAAATGTTTCAGTTTGGCTGCATAATGTTAAGTAGGTATTTTGAAAGTTGAATTAAAATTGATAATGGAGTGAAAGGTAAGAGATCAGAGTTACAAAATATGAGTCCTTGGAGAGAGCGATAAAGACAGATTTAATAGTTATTGCACTTGGACTAAGACAGACTTTCTTAGCTGTTGGCCAGGACTGAAGAATTTCTTCAAGTGAAAGTGATAAATATAGTGAGAGTCCAGAATAAATTTTGACTGACATTCAAGAAATTACTTTTTTTTTAGCAACCAGAAAGTCTCAAGGAAAGGGAGACAGATAGAGACATAAAAAGAGAAACAGAGAGAGAGAGACAGAGAGAGAGAAAGAGAGAGAGAGAGAGAGAGAGAGAGAGAGAGAGAGAGAGAGAGAGAGAGAGAAAGAACGAAAGAAAGAAAGAGAAAGAGAGAGAGAGAGAGACAGAGACAGAGACAGAGACAGAAGATTTGGAAGATTACTCTGACTCCTAGGAGTAAGATGTGGGGCTTGTGTTTAACTTCCTGAGCTTCAGGGTTGGACTGTACACTGTTGTCTTGGTTACTTTTCTTCTCATTGCTAAGACAAAACACCTGACACCCAAAATTAGGAAAGGAAAGATTTATTTCTTACAGTTCTTGGGAGTTTCAGTCCATACTCAACTGGCTCCAAGGCCACATGGTGTGGCAGGTTGGGCAGCCATTCATGGTAGCTGCAAAACAGTAAGGTATGAACTGCCAAGAGGGAAAGCACACCTTCTTCCTGCCCTTACGCCGTACCTTGACTCCACCCCTGGGCAGGTGTAGCACTCAAACCACCAATCCCAGCTAGACAATAAACCAATCACAAATGTTAGACTCAGCTGCTTACATGCCAAGATTACATGAGATATGTTCCACAGGAACATAAACCGTAGCAACTGGCTTTACTGAGCTCCTTCCTGTCACACTCAGAAGTTGGAGGAAACGCCTTCCTATGTGGTATTTTTTCAAGAACTAAATTTTATTTCTAAATCACTAGGGAAAATGCCTCATTAAACCAACTCCATTAATGATAAAATGTACAGATTGGCTTAGAAAACACAGTGACTGCAAAAAAATAGGAAAAATATAAATGAAAATTCGGGAAGAGTTGGCAGTTATTAACAAGTACTACACCATTATCTTTTCTTACACAGTAAGTGTATGTCCTGAGATGTATAAGTCACAGAACATGTTTTGGCATTTTTCATTTAATAGAAAAGAGCCATAAACTCCCTTTACTCATTCATTTTGCTGAAACAATTTGTTTGTTCATCCAAATATGAGCCTTCTAATCTTCCAAATATGCTAATACAATTAAATCATAAATTATCTAAACACAGAAAGACAAAGCACACATAGGAAAGGAATACTACATGATCACACTAATACATTCAATCTAAAAAATAAATAAATTCACAGTAACACAGAGTAGAGTGGTAATTGTAAGAGGGGCTGAAGGATGAGGAGAAACATGACATTGGTCAAATAGAGCAAATGGAAATTTCTAAAATGATAAATTTTGGAGACCTGTCGTGCATTATGATGGCTATAATTAAGGAAAACATATTGAATTCTTCTATTTATTTAGGGTCAGTCAGTGATATCACTACACAAATAATCAAAATCTCTATGAAACAATGAATATGTTGGTTTGCTCACGGCAGTAATGATTTCACGGTGTACACAGGCATCAACTCATCATGTTGTGCATCTAAAATGCATAAAATGTTATTAACCTGTCATACCTCTATAATGCTGGAAAATAAAATACAAACTCAGATCTCAGAACAATGTCACCAGAGGACATTCCTAGAGTTCTGATGTGTCACATTTGTCACAGGAGCTTGAGGATCCATAGTAAAAAGACAAATTGACATCTTGCACGGAATATTCATGGTATTTAGGAGGTAACTTCTGACTTCTTGAGTATTTCATTCTTGGACTATTTGTGAGGATTCTAACCTATATTAGGTAGCAAGAGATAGAAGAACAGAAACAATTCAGAAGGACAGAGCTCAATCCTTCTAAACCTTTGGATTATTCTAAGGAAGGCACAGGTCTGTCAGGGTTCTGTCTAAAACCCTTGCTATAGTGTGGCCAGATGGCCCCCACTTGAGCCCCGAGTCTGGCATTCGTGATTGGTTTGTTGTCAGCTGCTGGAATTGGTGGTGTGAGTGTGGCACCTGACCAGGGGTGGAGCCGACATACAGTGTAAAGGTGGGAAGAAAGCCTGTCTCGCCTACTCTCACTGGTTCATGCCTTGTTGTTTTGTATCAGCCATGAACGTCTGCCCCGCCATGCCATGCTGCCTTGAAGCCAACAGTATGGACTGAAACTCTCAAGAATATAGGAAATAAACCTTTCTTTCCTAATTTTGGCATCAGGTATTTTGTCTCAGTAATGAGAAAAAAGTAACCAAGACACCCCTGGAGGGTAACTCTCAAATAAATGATGGCCTGGTTGAATCTTAAGCAAACTTTTGTCCCTTTAGTCTGAGAATATTAATGACTTTGATCTAATCCATGGAAGACCTCTTCCCTCTTTTATCAAAGCTGGTCTTTCATCACTTCCAGAATGCATTATTGTTCTAAAACCTTTTTTACAAATCAAAGATATTTTACTACATTGCCAACATTGGCAGACAGAGACATCGAGGAATTTTAAAACTCAGTTAATTTTAAGACAAGGATAAGAATTTTAAGACCCAGGTAAGAATGAAAAAGTAGGAGATGTTGTTGCTGATGATGTAACAATGTAGAAGAAACAGATAATTTCATCCAGCTGCAGTGGATAGAGAGAAGCCACTCCTTAGCCAATGTGTCCATGCAGGGCAGCTTATGCAGGAGAAGGAGGACACAGGAAAATGGTTAAGAACAGTTCAGTACAGTACTTCAGGACACAGATAAAGAGCTTACATTACCTTTGTGGTGTTACTAAACATTAAACCATGCATACACACCTTAGGACTGCAGGACTATGTTACAAATGATGACACAAAGATCTCTTGCTGTGATGACAAGATAAATCATTTTGTGTCTCCAAAAGTGGAGAAAAACTGCATGGAAACTGGAGGACACACCTATACTTGGAGAAGTTTTTGTTTTCTTATAAGAAATTGAGAAATATTTTAGGGAAAGTGAGGAATAATGAAGGCCTACAAAGACTAGGATTCTAATGCTCATAGCAGCGCAGGTGTCATTAAACATCAGTGTGAATGTATTTTTACAGACAAGAGAGTAGGACATTACCTTAGGTACTCAAACAAACTTAGTAAATTCATCCACCAATTGTTCCTCTCTCTATGGCTTCTATCTCAATCTGTGGCCTAAAATAAGAGCTCAGTTAATATGAGTTAACCAACTATATAATGATGGCTAAAGAAGAAATATTGATTATAAGTTAACTTCTAATCAAAACATATTACAATGCCATCACTACAATGATTATTTATTATGAACACATAAAAGTAATTTGTGGCTAATCACTTATATTTTAGAAAAACTAATGGAGTTCAGTCTGAACTTTCAAACAGCGCATTTAGAAAATCAAACTGCTTCTAGGAATTGAAGGAATTTGAAAACTACCTCAGTAAACAAGAATCTTATCTTGCCCAGGCAGGATGAACATGGAAATATAAAAGTAAGCAAAATATCCAATCATTATCTTGTTATTTCCCCAGGGTCCATAAAGGAGTTTAAAAATGTTTCTGGTTCAATCCCTTACTTTTGTAATAAATACTATAATGATGCCAATGCCACGAGTTTTGTTTATCTCATTTAAACACTAAAATCCTTTTATAATACGGGCACTGGAAAACCTGGGACTGACAAGAGGGCTGAACACTTCTTCAGGGTGTTTTTTGATCTGCTCACCTCAGAGAATGCTGACTGAGTGCAGTGTTACTGGAATACAGTGGAGATTGTCTCACTATTTCCCATGTTTTAGAATTGAATAATTTACTTAGAAACATAAAGCATTGCTTTACAGTTTGCAACATTTTGATTTTAGTGTCAGCTTGGCTCCAGTGGAATGTGTGAATCTGTGTCATCTAATATTTTTTATCTTGACCTATTACTATCACAGTGACAACAGACAACCCATAGTGCATCTGCAATGATTAAATTAAGAAAATCATCTATGTATGTATATCAGTGTGTCTCCTATCATCAAACATCTCTCTTCTCTCTCTCTGTCTCACTCTCTGTCTCTCTCTCTCTCTCTGTCTGTGTCTCTCTCTGTCTCTCTCTCTCTGTCTCTCTCTCCGTCCACTCACTTTTGGGAAACAGACACATAAGAAGAAACAGTTATTTGCAAAAATGAGTTGTAATTCTCCCAATACTTTCTCTCATACTTAGGTTATAATAGTTATTATATATAATGTGCAATGCTTACTACAGTATAAAATATTCACTACATACAATAAAATATTTTAGGAGAGCAAGTGATTAAGTTCCAGTATAATTACAAATGTGTCAGAATAGCTGGTTGCACAGATCTGTTTAGGGTCATCGGTTTGAGAACCAGCAGAATCCCAAGCCTCAGCTCCCATCCAAAGAGAGAATCATAGCTGTCGATGTGCTTTGCAGGCAGTCAAGCAAGAGAGTCCTCATTGATTGGATCATGTTCTACTACATGAGTAGGGCAATAACCTTTACTCAGTTTAGTAATTTGTACCTCAATTTAATTAAAAACACCTTGGTAAGAAGAAACATTAATGCTAGAACAGACATCTGGATACTATGTGGCCAAGTCAACTCCTACAATTCACCAGTGTGGCAGGCACTGGAATGTGTGTCACAGTCATACCTCTCTTTCTCGGTGTTACAGACAGGGTCTTATTATGGAGCCCAGCGTCTCCTCCCACTTGTGAGCCTGAGGATCCGGAGGGATGGGATCGCAGCACTTGGCATTGCTGGGCCGCACATGTTTCTTTTTTCTAGTTTTTACTTCCACCTAGGGCCAGCACTGATGTCTTTTTCCTTCTCTTTTCAGGCCTCGTATGACTAGGGTGGGCCGACCAGCACTCTCTCGCCATCGCAAGGCTTAAAATGTGAATGCACTCTGCAGTGTCATGTGGTGCAGCACAGTCAGATGTGACAGGGAGAAGGCTGCAATCCTGTGAACCACAGAACCCGAATGGAGAGGAGGCTCAAATGTATGGCATTTAAATTTTTTTTAATGTATTGTAAGTAGGTATTAATAAAGAAAATATAAAAAGCACTCTTCTTATGTCTATGACAAAAACAAAGCCAAATTTAACAACAAAGTAACTACAGAATAAGAATAGTTAATATACTGTGTATTATGACCACGAAAGACTGGACAAAATGTTACTCAGAGTACAAATCACAGAGGCACACATAAACATAGACATAGATGGACAAAAAAAGAAGAAAACAAACAAACAAAACAATAATACTTTATTTACTATGAATAACAATAACAGCAATATTAATAAAACAATTTACCATATACCTTAAAATATTTTTCAAACAACAGAAAAGATAATTTGGGTAATTATTTCAAATTCTCTCTACTTTCTATGTGTCTATTATACTTTTTATACTTTTCAAAATTCATAGAACAGAAACCTTGTGATATTCAAGTTTGTGTCTCTGACTTACTTCACTTAACATTATGTTTGTAGGTTGCATCCATTTTAGTACCTATACCTCAATTTCATCTGTATTTATGGTAGACTGGTATGCGAGTGTGTACAAGTACCACTTTTTCTTCATCCATCCTTCTGTTAATGGACATGTAAGCTGCTTTCAAGATCCAGCTATTACAAATTGTGCTGCTATATATATGGTGAGCATGTGTCCTTAAACATGATGAATTTAACCCTTTAGGGAGGATACCTAGAAGTACAATAGCGCAATCTTTGCTTTTTTTCCTGTGGCAAGGTGTCACATCATGGTGGTTGTGCATACAGAGGAAGCTGGTGACCAGGTGGTGTCTGCTAAGTAAGCAAGGATAGACAAAACATGTGCCACAGTCTCAATAATACAGCGAAGAACACATCCGCATGTGATGGGAAGATTCCCAAGTATCCCACCTTTCAACAGGCCCAACACTTCCAAGAGCTTCCAGGGTACAGAAGCCTCTGCATATCACTTACCCAATTTATATGAGGTACAAGTAAAGTTGGGTGTCCACTACTATGATAATTCTGACACTCAGGAATCAAAGAAGCCATCATTTAAACTGGGCTGTTCTTAAATATATTTGATCTTCTGAATCCTATTCTACTTATCTTTCATCATTGTTGTTTATATTTCAGATCTAAAAAGAAAAACAATAGAATCTTACATATAACTTTATGCCGTTCATCTTTTTCATACTTGGTCCAATACTGTACTGTCCATACTGTCTCTCTTTGATCTGTGCATTTTCTTTCTCTCTTTCATTTCTTTCTTTCTTTTTCTTTCTTTCTTTCTTTCATCAAAAACTTAAAAACAGACAACAAAGGAAAATATTAAATGAATAAACAGATAGATATTTTATATTCTCAGGAAATTATTATTCATGTCTCTATAGATTGTTTCCCTTTCTATTCACAGCCACTATAGATATACATATAGACATAGACATAGATATAGATATAGATATAGATATAGACATAGATATAGATACAGATATTTAGGTGGTAGTGTGTGTGCAGGTGTATCTAAGGTTTTGTGTATGTTTCACACATATGATACCCACAGGGAATTTTTGTTCATCAACATCTAATGACGACTCAAAAACATTACATTATCTGTTATTCTTGCTTTGCTTTCCTGTTTTATGTGCCCCACAGATGGTCATAGATGGTTTAAAATCTTTGGAAAACAAGGAAAGAAGTCCAGCACTGGGGAAAATGATGCCTAATTCTTTTTTTTTAAAAAGAGTTTATGGTTGCAATGAAGGTATACAATGTTCTCATTTATTATAGTGAATTTGTTCACATATATGACATGTTTAGTTCCTCTTTTTTCCCCATTCCCCAAAAAAGCTTACTTTCTCATACTGGGCATAATGACTAAAGAAAAAAAAACATAGATAATGACTTAAGGAAAATGATTATGAATAAGAAAGAGAAGCATTTAACAAAGGAGAGGATGATGATGAAGAAGAATAGAAAAGAAGAGTTAGCAACACTGATGTTCAATTATTGACAAACTCAGAAGTAATTTACTTTAAGCTTTCTTTTTATATCCTCAACTGCTGACACTACTTTCATTTTCAAGCATAATCAACCTATCTAGCACTATTTACCTCATGATTTCTATACTGGGTAATGCTCTTGCCTAACATCTCTTCCTTCCTTACATGTATCTATGGAGATCTGAGACTGAACATCTGAATCTCAGAAAGCCTTCTCCTGCATGCCAGCTTTACACATTTTCTCTGAGTTATAAATACACTCTTGTTACTTCAGGATTGTTTACAGTCTTGTTGTGAATTGAATGCTCATTCTAGTTCATTTCTATTTTTTCCACTAGAATATAAGATCCACTGGTAAAGAAACTGGATATGCCATGAAATACAGAGTGGTCAGAGACAATCACTAACCACTTAGTACACCTCAGCATAACTGAAATTGAATTAGAACATGACAGACGTACCTGTGGCACAATTGAGAACATCAAGAAAACTTACCACAGGGAAGTATCACGTATTAACTCACAATAAAAAAGAGACATCACACAATTGGAGATCTGCAGCATTTTCTTACTATTACATACTAGTTTAAACGCATATTTCAGTAAGTTATGATTCATGCCAAATTCATTGTGCACAATGCAATGTAATTTTTCAAAATAGCCACTATTCTATGTGCAGGTAGATACAATACAATACAATCAGTTACAGCCACTTTATATTTCTTAGCTTTTGCTACATGTACATATAAAGCAATTATTTAAAACCACTTCTTATGTCTCAGCTTTTGCAGGGCTTCTTTTACATCCTTGTTTCGTAGGCTGTAAATCAGAGGGTTTAGCGTGGGAATCACCAGGGTGTAAAATAGCGAGGTCATTTTGTCCTGATCTAGGGAGTAGGCAGAACTGGGGCGGAAGTACATGAAGAATATGGTTCCCTGGAAAATGGCAACTGCAGTGAGGTGGGAGGTGCAGGTGGAGAAAGCTTTGAACCTTCCCTCAGCAGAGCGGATTTTCATGACAGACAAGATGATATAGCAATAGGAGATAAGGACAGCTGAGTTTGTGCTCAGTTCTATAAAGCCAAAAATAGTGAAAATCACTAACTCATTGACCCGTGTATCTGAGCAAGATATTAAGAAGAGAGGAGGTAAATCACAGAAGAAATGATTGATCTCATTAGACCCACAGAAGCATAAGCGGAATGCCAGAGTTGTATGTATGGAAGCATCTGCAATTGCCAGTAGGTAAACCCCAGTCATGAGCAGGGAGCACAGCCTGCTGGACATGTGGGCTGTGTAGAGCAAGGGGTCACTGATGGCCTGGTACCTGTCAAAGGCCATCACTGCCAGCAGCAGACACTCAGCAGCTGCAAAGACACAGAAGAACAGAAACTGCAGAGCGCAGCCCATGAAAGGGATTGAGTTCTTCTCAGCCATGAAGTCTGCCAGCATTTTTGGACCAATTGCGGTGGAATAGCAGAGGTCACAGAAAGAGAGGTGGCTGAGGAAGAAATACATGGGTGTGTGCAGGTGGGGATCCACTATTATTAAAGTCATCATTCCAAGGTTTGCTAAGAGATCGATGAGATAAATGAGGAGAAAAATGGTGAAAAGGGTCACTTTGACATCTGTGTTATCAGTAATTCCCAGGAAAATGAATTCACTTAAGGCAGAACAATTTTCCCCCTCCATTCTTCCTGTTCTTCTGTAAAGTTAAAAAATGATAGGTTCTTTCGAAGTCTTCTGTACATTGCAAATTATCTGTAAAACAGAACCACTTTTATTTCTGTAGTTTTTTTTACTTTTTTCTTTTTTTTTTTATCCTCACAACATATCCATTGCATGCTTTCTTTTGTGTGGGTGTGATTTTTTTTTATTTAAGCTAAGAAAAAAAAGACAACAAGCAAAAGAGACAAACAAACGAGTAGAGTAAATGCACAACAGTAACATTACAGGTTTACAAAACACGATGATAGCAACTTGACAATGGTTGCAATATTGGTCATCATTATCTTTAAAATGGTTACTTACATTAGCAGATACAGACATATAAAATTGATCTAGTCATATGAGTATTAATTGTTATTTCTCAATAACAGCTTGAAGAGCAAAAGTAATTGGGAAGGGAAAAGGTGGAAAGAGAAAAGGGAAAAGGAAAAGATACAAACCTGTATATATGTATATGTAAGATAACTAAAATGAACACACTACTGAATGTATTCACCATTGCATGCTTTTGAGAACAGGAAAATAAACTGATTTTGAGAACAGCAATTCAAGATAGCACTTGATAAATTTTGAGTGAAATCTGAATATAAATCATAATACATGTGCCCTTTTATGTCTTCTCTAATTTCTCTGGACCTTTCACTGCCCTTATTTCAGCTAATACATATGTGATAATCTGAAATCTCAGTACATCTTCCATTTAATATCAATGAAGCACAATTCTTAAAGAAATTAGGAGAAATAGGATGTAGAATTTTCTGTTTCTTGAAAGTAATGTTCAACAGGGAAAAATTACAATTTTTCACCTTTCAAAAATTCATTATGGTTTCAAAATACTATTAGTTCTAGAAAAAATGTTATCACTGACAAATAAAGATGAGTATTATAATTTTATTCTTCTGTGTCTGTATTATTGAAAAGACATTAAAGAAATATTGCTGACTTTTTCTTAAAAATACATTATGAATTTGCCAGAGTGCTCATTCTTAATGTACAGGTAGTTTGGAGGTAAAAGATTACACTTATGTCCACTCAAAATGATATGCTAAAACACGAGTGTGCAAAATGTATTTTAACCCATACCCTTGAATTATATCACATTTTCAATGTATTATTTACATAAAGCAAATACATATTTATAAAAAATTGAAAACAATATGAAGAACAATTATAAATTAGAGACATGCAGCTCTTATTCCTTGAGTTCATTAATATTCAGAATATATTATATATTTTCATTAAAATAAGACAAGTGGAGTGTGAGGGATGTATGTATGTGAGTTTTTGTTTGATTTTTTGATTAGGTTACTTTGCTATATGGTGTCCATGTACTTAAATTTTTGCATATTTGTACAGCTACTCTAATACTTAT
The DNA here is from genome assembly GCA_004363535.1 of Dasyprocta punctata. NCBI lineage: Eukaryota > Metazoa > Chordata > Mammalia > Rodentia > Dasyproctidae > Dasyprocta > Dasyprocta punctata. Next base: position 1,434 of record RJWM01028098.1, on the reverse strand, counting down.
TTGTAATGTGATACTTAAAATATGTACTAGTATGTTCAGATATGTACTAATTATAGGCAAGGAAAATCTCTTAAATTTATGTACATATTTATGCAATAATAAAATTAATAAAAGTTGTCTGTAAACCCAGAAAAAAGGAAAATAAGTAAAATGAGATTTTGTTGATACTGGTAATTTCAGTAAGAGTCTTTTAGTTCTGAGAAGCAATGATCAGTTTTGAAAATTACGTGTCAGAATGTGTTCTACTAAGTAATCTGGCATAAAATCTCTACATTTTTTCCAATCCGTTGTGCTTTTTGTTTCTTTTATTAACATCGTTTTTTTTTCTTTAATTGGGAGACTCAAGAACTTACCAGAGATGAGCAGTGCTTCAGGAACTGACTTTAGTTAGTCAATGGTATTTTATTGTAACAGGAAGCTTTAGGGATTTAACCCTCTGAAGCTATTTTTAATAGGCTTCGCTGTTGTGCAAACATTAATTATATTTCTGGATCTGTATTTTCCCCTGTGACTACAAGAAGCACTGAAGCACAGACTGAGCTTAAGTCTTGAATACAGTTACCAACTCACGTACATCAGACTGAAATTATAAATTCATTTATAACAAAATATACACAATACATACAAACTATCTGGTATGAAGTTTAACTTGTCTCACCTTGGCTCACCTGAAGCAGAATGTAATTAAACCCCAACAGCCCCCAAAGAATCACACATTCTTTTTCCCAAAATTACTGCACTATTACTAACTTTTGATGAAATGTTTACAGATATATAACAACTGTGCCGCAAACTCCACACTGAACTTGTCTTTGGTGTGCAGCACAGCCCAAAGGCTGCAGCGGGACCTCTGCTGTAAACTTAAGGAGTAGTTTTCATCAACACAAAAAGAAGCATATATGAAATAGGAGTGATTTCACCCTCTCCTTTCTCTGCAGTCAATGGCAACTCCCAGATGCTTTCTTACTCTGTGTATTTATCTATTCTGGAGTTAAACAGAAACACATTTCCCCAGTCTGTGCCTTTTTCTGTTAGTACTTCCTTTACATATATACCTACAGTGTAGCATTTTTCAAAATTTCCTTCCCTTGGGTGGATAAATGATACATTGTTTTATGGAAAGGATACACTTTATTTATCTATTTATCTGTTAAAAAGCTTGTAGATTGTTCCTACTTTTTGACACCTGGCCCTCACATGGCTGTAGATATTCATTTATTCATGGTTGCTCGTGTGTGTGTGTGTGTGTGTGTGTGTGTGCGCGCGTGTGTGCAAGCGGGCGCGCGGGCGTGGTCTTAGCCACATTCTCATTTTTGGTTTTTGGGACACAATGTCAAACTCCCACACCTTCAAGGAGGAGGCGTTTATCTTGACTCACACTTTATAAGTCCCAGTCCTCGAGTGTCTGCTGAGTGCAGGCAGAGACAGAGTGGT